>MU118031.1:0-38799 GCA_014904855.1 Thelephora ganbajun
GAGGCCCAGCTGCCAGCTTGCATCGGATAGGAACCTCAATGCTTTAGCGACCTGAAGGTCATCCCCCCGCTCCCTCCACAGCTTCAACGTGCGAATAAGGAGTCGTTTGTACTCTGCAATATTTCCAACCGACTCAAACAATCGTGAGAGCTCGAACAAGCACATTGGCTTGGAGGGATGGCTATCCGGAAGTCCACCGATCTTTGGCCCTAGCACAACTAGCCGTTTTTTGTACCAATAGAGGTGTTCCATGAAATGAGCACAGGCTAGCCAGACATCATCCGAGTTTGTGTCAATGGATGTAAAGACATCCAGCAGGTACTCAACGTTCACATCCTCTGACCTGATCCATCGCGCCTCTTCGAACCCGGAGTCGCCAGGATTAACATCAACCGACAATCTGCGGAAGTAATGGCTCTTGGTCGTGTGGAGGAGTGGGGAGAATTCTGGGCTTTTGGGGGAAAGGTAGTCCCGGAGTGGTGCCAGCATGGTGACGAAGCCGTTGCTTCGATATGTCAAAGAAAGGAGGCAGAATTTGTCGAAGATGTTCTTCTTGTCGGAGATGGCGGGAAACAACCAGTCCAGGTTCTCGTCGATGCCTTGAGGGAAGAAGGCGATGACACCGAGCAGATCACGGGCGCTGGGGCCAAGTTCGTGGAATGTCGGCGAAGCGAGCGAAAGTTCTATCGTTGCTGCCAGGCTCTCGTTGTAGTCCGTGCGAAGTACCTGTGTGCGGTGCGCGTCCCATTCCCTGGCCAATCGATCGTAATCCCACATGTTGTGCGATGCGACCTTAGCGAGCAGTGTGATCGAAAGCGCGTGGAAGTCCAATCGCCGAACAAGGTCGCTGATGATATCGGATCGCCCACCGTTGTCGTAGATGGCGTAGAAGATGTCACATGCTGAGCCCATCGACAATGTGGGGATAATCGGACGTTTGCAGCGTGGGGGGACGGTACGGATGCGCGAGGTGATGCCAAGGCAAATGTTGCTGAACTGACTCAGCTCCTCCACCACAGCATATGTCTCCCGGGCATCCGTCCCCTGTGAGTCGAGGATCGATTCGGCGTTGTCGAGAAACAGGATCATCTCCCTTGAGGATAGGAACGGACGTAAAGCAGTCAAATCGTCAGGGTTCTCAATGCCTGCACCGATGACCTTGGAGAGTCGACCGAGGAAGTTTGCACACGAAGCTGGGAACCTGTCACAACGGATGAATCGCCGATTATCCCCAAACCGTTTCTTGATGTGGTCGTGGTGGAGGACGGTGAGGGCAACGGATGTCTTGCCGATTCCGCCAGCACCTATGAGAGCAACGGGTGTGAGGCATCCTGTGAGAGCAATGATCTCCTCGATCAGTTCGTCGCGTCCGAAACAGGCCCCCGGCGGCAGGGGAGGCAACTCTCCAGGGAGTATACTATGTAAAAGTGAGACTGTGGACCCCATGGTATTCGGGATAGCTAACCTGGGTTGAGTCTAGGGGGTGGTGAGTATTTTGCATTCTGTCGTTGAGGGATGGAAAATTGCACTCACAGAGTGATGTTGACTGTCAGTGCCTGCCTGACCTGTCAACACGTTACGATGGATATCTGCGACCATCATCCGGGTATCGATTATAAGTTCGGTCTGAATGGGGGGAGGACTCTTAGCGATCGCTGGAATGGAACCAACTGAACATACATTGAAGACGTTGAGGATCCTATTGAGGTCCACCCTCCAGGTGGCGATCGCCTCCTTGTCCTTCTTCGCGTGGAAGCGTTGAGAGAACGCGTTTCGCTTGCCCTGCTTGACGATCTTCTTCTGGATTTCGGCCACAGTCCTGCGGTTGAGAACTCGGTAAGCGAATCGCCCGGCGTATACATCGCTAGCTCGGCGCACGTAGTCAACTGTTCGATTGCTTCGAGCACGGGATCACCGAGCTCATCCGACTGTCTCCCGTTCATCCCCCGCTCAAGGGCTTCACAGATGTCAGTACAGGACGACTCAAGCTCAACGTAATCCTGTTTGTTGGTCGTCGGGTCCTGAATAAATGTGAACCGGAAGCTCATCGTCGCAGAACAGGAGGAAACGCACCCTAATCATCCTCCGGAGGGCACTGACGGAACTAAATGCGGCCTTAACTGATGCGATACCAGTCGTCTCCTTCGCAACACTCGTGGCCTCCATGGTTGTATTCAATGATGAGTGAGCACTGTCCTGGAAGTTTGTGTACGTCGTCGAAACTCGAGGTAGCTGCGAGAAAACTGTGCGGTACACAAGCTGCGAGGAAGAATCCGAAAGGGGATGGGCGGCCATTTCTCCATCATATGACGTGCCTCGTGCAGACGGATGAAATTTGTATTCGCGTTTGAAGGATTTTGAAGTGCATATAATTGCTCGAACTCCGGCGTCTTCCGTGCCCCTGTCAGATCGGCCGTGAATTGACACCTGGACGAGTGCCCAGAGCAAGCAACTCGTGTTCACGAGGACTGAATCTGTCCAACCGATAGCACGCTTAACTTTGTGCCTCGTTCGAACCGTTTGTGGATGGTGCCCTCTGGGGCCATCGAATGTGTATGAATGACCCAGCAACCATGCTAGACAGGAGTACATGCGCGTGGATGGCCACCCGGGCGTGTAGGCGAGAGCATAAACAGACACAGATGTTATGGCCCAGGTCGATTCCCACGGCCGCTACAGTATCTCAGAATGCAGAAGCCCTCTAAGCATGACCACCTTCCTTCACCAACCCAGCCCTTTCCGGCTCACCAAGCGCCTAAGGAACATTCAACGGAATCTTCACTCCCTCCAGTCTCTCCTCAAGCCGCTTCAATTCTTCCACTGTTCCTCGGCCATACGTTTATCGTCCTTAGCATCTTTCGTCAACGCGCGCAACTCGCCTTCAATCTCATCGTCATCTGCAATCGTCGCCCGTTCCGCCTCGCCGGCCCGGCGAATCGTCAAGTCGGCATCCTTCGCGTCTTCAGTCACGCTATGCAGCACGTCCATAGTCTCGCCGATCTTGTCGTGTTAGAGGGATGGGTGCGAAAAGACGGTGCGAAGAGTTACAGCAGAGGATCCGTAGAGTTTCATGATCTGCGAGCAAGAGCTTAGAAAGTAGACTCCAGGTATTCTAGAACCTTGGAACGTTTGATCAGGATGCCCTCTAGTTGCTTCCTTGCCCTGAGATAACCTAATGACCCCCTTACGGTTCCGTTCCAACGTAGAGGACGCCTTCTGCGTCTACCTAAGGAGAGGATAAGTGATAGGCACCAGTGACTGAGAGTGCATCCACCCCACTCTTTGATCCGGTTTTGTATCGACTCGATTTGGATATTCAGGCTCTGCACGGCAGTCTTGAACTCGACCAGGCCGCTGTCAACACCATTGATTGTCCGAGATTCGGTACCCTCGTCAACAAACTTGACAATCTGTGAAACTCGAGATTAGCATGCGATAGTTGGAGATGAGCCCGTGCAACCACCTTCCCGTTAACAGCAACGACTTTCATGTTGCATTCCGGATGTTTCAGTAAGAGCTTCATATCCAGTCGGAAAGAACGACATCAGGTAGACCAACGATTGAAAACTCTCTTGAAGGACTCGACAGTACACAGCTTGTCCGCGAACGCTTAAGTTTCTTTCGTCCGTTGGTGAGCCAAAACACCTTGGGCTGCGGATTCGACCGAGTCGTTCAAGACGTGTCACCCTTGACCCTTTTCCACCTCTGGGGCCACTCTCAACGACATCACTCGATTCCACTACACCAGTCTGTTGAAGAGCCTACCAGAGTGGTTTTCCAATGACGTAGCTAGCGGTTCGATAGGGTACGTTGTCGTGAGACTGAGAGGACGAGAACTCGCCCGATCGTGATAGTGGACGGAAGGTGAAGTCACGGTGACCTGGAAACTGGAGTTGGTCACACTTCCAGTAGAAGCGCTGCTGCCTGCATTCATCGGATAGTTCGGTTTTAGTCGGAACGGAATCGCGCGGAACCTGGTCCGGGAGTCTGAGCCCTGGAGAGCGTAGCAGAGATAAATGCTCGTCGGAGTAGATGGTAGTGCTGAAAGAAGCTGGATAAAAACTTGAGACAGACGAAGAGGCTTGATGAGCCAGAATTCGGAAAGGCTGCGTAGTAGAGAAACACCGATAACCGGCTAGGTTCGTGCATATATATACCCCAGCCACTGTCCCACAAGAAGTGCACGTTTAAAAAATCAAACTACGACCAAGGAGATCTATATCAGGAATATGTCTAAGCCCACCAGGTGACTGCACAGTCCAACGGGTTAGGAAAAACAGTCAAAGTCGAACCATCCTTCTGAGGTATAAGCGATGAGAAATCGACCACCGTCACTCCTTGCAGAGACGACGAACCCCCGTGTGGAAGTTACGCCTGCGTAGTCGTTAAACGTTAAAAGGTGAAGGGAAAACCTTCGCGGGTGCGCGTCGCATTGAGCTACAGTTTGAGAGTGGGCTCCCGGCCGCCGTCCTCAGCGTGGAAGGTATGCAACGACTGCTACCAAGAACAGTGGGACGGCTGTATCTAACTTCTGGCTACAACTCTGGGGAGCTCTTGATCCCGGAGTTCTATTACATGCCCTTCAGTAGAGCTTTACGGTGCATACATTTCTCTTACAGTAATTGCGCCCCACTGAAGCTACAGGCGGTCAAGGTCGTTCGTTCACACCTAGAGTCCCACGTATCAAGAACCCCATAATTCGCGATGCCCAATCGATTAAACAAAGGGAGATTTTCCATAGGATGTATTCATGCAATGAACGTAGTATATCAGCGTTGGGTCAATATCCCAGAGGAGAGAACCATGCCCGTGGTGACGTGGTTAGAATGGAGCCACCTCAAATAGAAGCAAAGACAGAAAATGCGAACACGACACAGTCGCAAAGGAGCGGACAATACGAGGCGAATGAGGAAAGCGACACCAAAGCAAGAAGAGATAGACGAGAAAACACGAGCTAGCAACAAGGCCAAGCCAAGGTCAAGGTTAACCTTCCTCGAGAGCAACCAAGGAATCCCTGACCTGTTGAAGGTCGTCGATTTTTGTCCAGAGCGCGATAGCTGTTGGGTTGATAGACCATATGTTGTATTTTGTCAACGCTCCCTTAGCCTTCTCTAATTCAGTATCAATCACTCACAAATACATACCAAGGTCCGCCTCCAGCTGCTCCTGAACCCCAGGAATAAGCTCCTTATACTCCAACCACAAAAATTCCAACAAAAGGATCATAGCAGCCGAGTTTAGCACGTTTGCGATTGTATCTATCAACTCCGGATTGTCGATGTACCTCTTCAAAGGCCGAGAGTCGTCCGGAACCGAAGTAAGGTATTTCCAACAGTTTACATTTCTCCATGACGATGTGAGGACGCCAGTGAGGGGAGTTGATCATGCCAAAGAGAACCGCGAGAGCCGCCTTCTGGGCACCGGATTCGGAGGTGTGCCCGATGCTGTCAACGGCGGAGGCCAAATCGACACACGACCTCAGGTCGTTTGATGGGGCTCCATGTACTGGACCAGGAGTGTTGAACCATCTATCGCCGACGAGAGGAAGGAAGAAGAGAGCGGCCTTGCGAAGCTGGAGTGGCTTGTCGTCCCGGTACGCGTAACAGATACCGTGAACGAACGAAGGCTCTGCTGGGTCGAAGCGCTTAAGGGCCTCGATGGACCGGACCAGAAGCGTAAGTCAACGCGTGCAAAGTGTTCTGAATTGGCTCGCCCTGTTTTTCATCGCCTATGGTAGCCAAGTCGAAGTGATGATCCAAGGTGAGGACGTCTATAGGTTCACCGACCTACGGCAAATACTTATCCCGCTTGTATGCCCCATGCGTGGTAAGACGAGAAGCTTTACACTTCGTCTTCCAGGAGTAGGCAAGAGAGATGGGAGCCTACGCGGAACAGCTCGTAATTCTTTCCAGCGAATTCGATCTCAGAGAGGGGGATGATGAGTTCCATGGCCTCCAGAGCGCGGTTGATCTCGCTGGTGGTTGGATCAAGGTTCCGGAACGTCTCAGTGAGCTTCTCGTAGACCCTGTCGATTTGAGGGTTGCATTCGCGACTACAACAGGACGTGGTCTTCATGGGACCCTCCTTTAGTGCGCCTAGACAGGATTGAGGATACGTCTCTCGATAGGGCCGCAGCCGCTTCAGCGCGCTAGTGTGAGTATGGCGGAGATGTAGGACCCTTATGATGAGCAGCCTCCATCGCATTTGATACGGTTCATGTCAGGGTGAACCTTAAGCATGGCCACCGTAATCCTGCCGAGAACACGATGCCCAGATCCCTTACAATGAGTTCTCCACCCAAAGGCTTTTCACGAGGCTGCCGGTGTTTATGAAAAGCTTGGGACTGGATATCGGATTCCGGTTTGGAATTACCATCAATAGCGTTAGCGCGTCACACCGACAAATTCCGGGCGTCTGAAAATCACGGACGCTCTGCCATACAGGAAAAGCGATAGAAAAGAAAAAAAGCAACATGAGATGTGGGAGCTTGGACAGTACAGGATACAGATCAAGTGGCATCAACGATGAGTGCTGAGCAGTGAAACAAAACACAGAATAATGTGTGATTACAGGAAGTCAACCAGTGCAAGAAAACATCCTTTGGAAATAACGAGGGCAATAATGAGGGATTTCAGGACTGGGATATCTGTCCAGATGCGGGGTTGGTTGTTCGTGGAAGGAAACGTCTGGATAGACTTGTGAGATGGTGTCCGTTACCCCGAACTGAGAATGGAGAGTTAGTACTAGGTGTAGGAAGTGGCGCTGTTTCCAGGAACTCGCCGTTGAAATCTGAAATCCTGTTTACCACAGGGATGTAAACTAGCTTTTCATTGTCTTGTCGATGTCCCGGAGGAGCACTCTACAGCCCTCTAGATCATTCGCAGCCCCAAGCCTCTCATAAACATCTGCAGCGCACAAAGCCTCAGACTCTGCCTCTTTGAACTTCCGTTGTTCGTACCAAACCAGAGCCTGCAGCTCCGTCGCGCGGCCCAGACAGTATAGGAGGTTGACCGCGTGTGACTTGGCGTGTTCGATGTGAATGTGTGCGTCATCGAACCTGCCTCGATCGAAAAACAGCTGCGCGAGGGAGTAATGGATCCAAAACACCTGTTCATCCCAGTCGGAAGAAGAAGCGATTCCAAGTGCTGTCTCAAAGTGGTTGATGGCCTTCTCTGTCTCGCCCTTGGATTGACATATCTCGCCAAGGAGATGGTAAGATTGGCAAATGTTAAATTGGTCGTTGATGCTTGAGAGCAGATCAATTGCTCGGGATACAGTCGTTTCCGCGGCATCGAGTTGCTTGTCGTAATTCAACAACCATGCGAGGTCCTGCAAAGATCGTGCTTGTCCCAATATGTTGTTGTGCCATTCATAAATTTCCAAAGCTTCTTCTGCCTGCAGTATCCCTTCCTCGTAGAGGCCCAGCTGCAGGTTTGCATCAGATAGGAACCTCAATGTTCCAGCAACCCAAACATCATCCCCACACTCCCTCCACAGCTTCAAGGTGCAAATAAGGAGTCGTTTGTATCCTGCATAATTTCCAACTGACTCAAACAGCTGTGAGAGCTGGAACAAGCATTCTGGCTTGGAGGGATGATTATCCAGGAGTCCTTCGACCTTTGGCCCTAGCACAACTAGCTGCTTTTTGTGCCAATAGAGGTGCCTCATGAATTGACCACAGGATAGCCAGACTTCATCTGAGTTCGTGTCAACGGATGTGAAGACATCCAGCAGGTGCTTGACGTTCACATCCTCTGACGTGATCCACCACGCCTCTTTGAACCCAGGCTTTCCAGGATCAACGTCAACTGACAATTTGCGGAGGTAATGGCTCCTGGTGGTGTGCAGGAGTGGGGAGAATTCCGGACTTTTTGGGGAAAGGTAGTCTCGGAGTGGGGCTAACATGGTGACAAAACCGTTGCTTTGATACGTCAGAGAAAGAAGACAGAATTTGTTGAAGATGCCCTTCCTGTCGGAGATGGCAGGAAACAACCAGTCCAGGTTCTCATCGATGCCTTGAGGGAAGAAGGCGATGACACCGAGGAGGTCGCGGGTGCTGGGACCAAGTCTGTGGAATGTTGGTGAGGCAAGTGAAAGCTCAATCGTTGCCGCCAGGCTCTCATTGTAGTCCGTATGAAGTACCTGTGTGCGATGCGCATCCCATTCCATGGCCAATCGATCGTAATCCCACATGTTGTGCGACGCGACCATAGCGAGCAATGTGATCGAAAGCGTGTGGAAGTCTAATTGCCGAACAAGGTCACTGATGATATCGGATCGTCCACCGTTATCGTGAATGCTGTAGAATATGTTGCATGCTGAATCCATTGACAATGTGGGGATGATTGGACATTTGCAGCATGGGGGGACAGTGCGGATGCGTGAGGTGATGCCAAGGCAGATGTTGCTGAACTGACTCAGCTCCTCCACCACCGTATATATCTCCCAGGCGTCCACTCCCTGCGGGTTGAGGATTGATTCGGTGTTATCAAGAAACAGGATCATCTCCCTTGAGGATAGGAACGGACGTAAAGCAGTCAAATCCTCGGGGTTTTCGATGCCTGCACCGATGACCTTGGATAGTCGACTGAGGAAATTGGTACATGAAGCTGGGAACCTGTCGCAACAGATGAATTGCCGATTATCCCCAAACCGTTTCTTGATGCAATCGTGGTGGAGGATGGTGAGGGCGATGGACGTCTTGCCGATTCCGCCAGCACCTATGAGAGCGATGGGTGTGAGGCCTCTTGTGAGAGCAATGATCTCCTTGATCAGTTCGTCGCGTCCGAAACAGGCCCCCGGCGGCAAGGGAGGCAACTCTCCAGGGAGTATGCTGTGTAAAAGTGAGCTGTGTACCCTATGGTATTCGAGATAGCTGACCTGGCTTGAGCCTAGGGGTGGTGAGCATTCTGTTGTTAATGGATAGAAAATCACACTTACAGAGTGATGTTGATTGTCAGTGCCTGCCTGACCTATCAACACGTTACGATGGATGTCCGTGACCATCATCCGGGTATCGATTATAAGCTTGGTCTGAATGGGGGGACTCTTAGCGATTGCTGAAATGGAACTGACTGAACATACATTGAAGACGTGGAGAATCCTATTGAGGTGCACTCTCCAGGTGGTAAGCATCTCTTTATCTTTCTTTGTGTGGAAGTGTTGAGAGAACGTGTTTCGTTTGCCCTGCTTGACGATCTTCTTCTGGATTGAGGCCACAGTCCTACGGTTGGGGCCTCAGAAAGCGAATCGCCCAGCGTATTGTCAGGATTATGCGGTTTATGGCATGTATAAATTTTCAAAACTTTTAATCCTTACGATATCACGTTCATTACCCCCCCCAAGTTTTCTCCAAGATACCCTATCAGTTTCAACTCCTTAACAAACGGACTCTTTCATAGACACTCTTTCAACCATTTTGCCTTGCTCACACCGATAGCCAAGATGATCAAGAAGTTTTATTGTAGCACTGATACTGGTGCTACCTCGGCAAAAACTGGGACTCATGACTACGGATCTACATACTCCAACTCGTCATCTGCGGCTCCACCACGAACTACCTCCGAGACCACAACGGGATGAACTTCGGCTTCCATCTCTCCCGACGCGAGCGAGTCAAACTCCTCTTGAGAGATAGGGAACACCAACTGGAGTTCCCCTCCCACAAAATCAGAGGACAGGAGACGAGCGGACACTGTGGAGTTGGGCATCATCGTTACCGCCCGCATCACACTCAGCATCCGATAACCCCTCGCTTCCGGACTCGGAATCCCCATCTGCTCCTGAGTCAACTCCACAACGCGCCCGCCGCAACTTGGAATGGATCTCTCGTTTGACTCCGAGCCACTTAGAGTAATTGGGATGGCGTTGTCCTAAGGCCTTTCGGTAAGGATGGTAGTCTTGTTGAACGCAACGAGAACCTACGACTCCTTGACGTTGCCAAGCCCCCACAAGGCGATCCTCAATCGCTCTGGCCTCATCTTCGGAGATTGGACGAAGGGTTGTCATCGCGCTTTTCTTGTACCCCTCTTTACTCACTCAATATACCCGTTTTCACTTCAAACAAACCATTGAAAACAGGAACGACCAAGTATCATTGAGTAAAGACGGTCGCCGACATCAGAAGTAATCCTGGAAATCGGGACGCAGACCCAATGCCGCCGCCTCAACCGAATCCATTGGCTCTACTCCTCCTTCGCCGCCCATCCACAACAAGTCCTCGACCGACAGATACTCTGAGGGAGCAGTCCACTCCAAGGCCTCAATACGTGCAAGGAGGACACCAAACTCGCCATCCAAGCGAGTCACCCTATCCTTCAGTTCCTCCACCTCACGCTCCAAAGCCGCGATCCGACTCCATTGGCGCCACTCCTCCATTTCCACCTCTTCCTCCTCCATCCCCTCCTCTACTCTCCCCTCAGCTCCCCCATCTCCTTCCACCTACACAGCCACCACTCTCCTCTCTCAAGCTGCCCTACTTGGGAGGGCAATCATCTCCCTGAGGTAGTTGTCAAAACCCTCAGTGGTCCAAAACGGGAGGACAACAATAGGATGTTCCAGGAGGCGATGGGTAAGTAGAAGGTGAGAGTAACCCAATCTCACCTTCCTGGAAGCCACTTTGAGGAAACGACGTTTATGGAAGGGTGAGGCAAGGAGGACGACAAGAACACGATGATGAGATACGAGGGCCCATTCAGTCTCAGGTGAAAACTGAAATTCAAGCATACAAGGACCAAGGATGGACATAGTAGATGGGTAAGGGGACATTTGGATGTTTGGATGTTGGGATGATTGGATGATTAGGAGATGAAAAGCACAGGATGTTCATCCACCTTCTTTTATTTCTTTCTATTCTATTAATGACGCCTTCACGACATCATTCTGACGATTCAATCACGTCTTCTATGTATCTTTGTTTATATTTGTTCTGTTGTTGATGACTATTTACTTACAATCACGATCATCTGTATATTAGGACGACTGGTGGAAAGTAGTTCCCCAGTCTTGAAATCTCAGGAAATCCCGGTCTTTGGGACGCCTTGTAGATTGCCTGTGTCCACCGTTGGCTCTCTCCCTCCTTTCTCTTTCTCCTCCTGTCTTCTTTTATATCTCATCATCGCAAACTTTTGGGGACCTCCCCCTCTTGCATACTCACGCTCAGTGCGATCCCCCCTTCGTTCGGACCACTCATCGCCCTAGCGCGCTCGACTCGTGTCAGCTAGCGACCTGTCCAGGCCCGCGTGCACCTCGTCGAAGATTAGTTAGTCCCAGGGCCGGTGGCCCTGACAAGGGTGCTGGTCGACTCGATGACAGTCTGACGCAGAGTCAGACCTGGAGAGAGAACCAGAACTGGAACCTTGTTCTCCGGAGGAGCAACAATGGGCTCCTCAGGCTCGACCTCCGGAACAGGAGATCCCTCAACACAAGGAGTCGAAGGCGAGGAGAAAGACGGCGCTGCCCTGGAACTGTCGATAGGAGACTCTGGAGAGCCGCACTGGCACATCTTGCTGCAAAGAGACAAGAGCCCACGCCTATGGAGCTCCAATTGTGACGAGTGATTCCCCACAAAGGAGACGAGGGCGTTGTGCTTGTCCTGCAAGGTGTTCAGACAGCTCCGGTGGCGATTCAATCGAACCCCGTCCTTCTCCAACTCGACGTTGACCTTCTTGTTGGCATCAAAGGAGAAGCGATCAACAGTCAGGAGACGACTGTTCAGGAGGCTCACTTGACCCTTCAACACCACGAGCTCGACCTCCAGACGATCGTTCTATGCGATATACGTGTCAGTCTTAATCGACTAATACGGTATATCAGACATACCCTAGTATGTTCCTTCTTGTACAGAGACCATAGGCGATTGGCGACGACAGCCGAGTACCTGATGCTCCTCAATGACCATTTGTGCGGTTCGTCAAACTCTTGAGGATCCACGAGACCGGCCGACATCAAATCAAAGAGGACCTTCTCGTCATCAGCCATGTCACGTCCCCGACGCGAATGGTCTTGGTTCATCAGTGCCCCAATAGCCTGTTGCCAGACTATGTCATTGAAGGAACACCTGTTGGCGAACTGACGATGAGGGAAATCGTTGTCAACCTGCGAAGTCACCGCATCTACAAGCTAAAGGCAAACTGAGATGAGTTTCACAAATCGAAACTTGGTCAGCTCGCCTACCGATGTCATGGACAGATATTCGAATCTGTAACTGTCCTTGGTGGGTTGCCCATACTTGCAGTGAGGACGTGTATCGATACGAGTAATCTTCTGATTATGAGGGGAGATGAAAGTACGATTGTTCTCGAGAGTCATGGTGGGAAGGGAAGAGCAAATTGCTGAGGAAATAGCGAAGAGGACGACCGACTTAAATACTCCTTCGCTAAGTCCCTTCTCCTCTGCCAAGACGATTCTGTCTTATTCCGCCACACTTAGTCATCGGCCCGCCAAAGAAGACGTAGTCAGCAAAACCCACCGCCACCCAATCAGGAAAGAAACTTCGACCTATAAGTGCTGAGCAAGCACGTTCTATTAATAAACCTTCCACTCGTTTCTATTGGTTCATCATTTCCTTCTTTCACTTTCTTATTGTCTAGAAAATGATGGATGATGAAGACGGAGCTCTGTACGGACCGATGGAGCTCCTTTTAGGATCAACGGACCTCTGCTGGTCTGTGCGCAATCACAGGGAAAGATCATGGTCCGTGCGTAGAGAGCCTGCCCTAAAGAATATGGATTAGTATATAGGTGGCCTCCCTAGCCCTAGTAGCTCCCCAGTCTTATTATCTACAGATATCCTCTCCCCTCTCGCTATCTAGTGAGCGGTATTTAGGCTGAGGGTGCTATAGAGAACCTTCGACACAATCCCTTCCTCTCCCACTCTCATAAACCTTTCTGAGTCGATCCTTCCCAGAAGACTCCCTCTGCACTCGTAGCCAGGGCACCCATCGGAAACCTTGGGTCGAATCCTGAGTCGTTTAGGACAACTCCGTCGATACCGTTCACTGCCAGTCTGAAGTGGTTGTTTGTCTTGGAGGCCAACCTGCTGGAGTATTGTGGACGCAGGCACCTTAAGACGAGTACCCTTAAGTCGGGGAGTAGCTATCCTCGTTTGTGCTGGTGAGCGTTTGGGCTAGAGTGGCCTGACACGTATGGACCGCTGGCTTGACTCACATAGTCAACTGTTTGATTGCTTCAAGTACAGGATCACTGAGCTCATCTGACCGTCTCCCATTCATCCCCTGCTCAAGGGCTTCACAGATATCAGTGCAGGATGACTCAAGCTCGATGTAATCTTGTTTGTTGGTTGTCAGGTCCTGAATCAATGTGAACCAGGAGCTCATCGTCGTAGGATAGGAGGAAATGTACCTTGATCATTGTCCGGAGAGCACTGACGGAGTTAAATGCAACCTTAACTGGTGCGATACCAGTCGTCTCCTTCGCAACACTTGTAGCCTCCATAGTTGCATTCAGTGATGAGTGAGCACTGTCCTGGAAGTTTGTATCTGTCACTGAAACGCGGCACACAGGCTGTGAGGAAGAACCCAAACCCTAATGGAGATGGACAATTATTTTTCCATGACATGCCTCGTGCAGACGGAGCCTTTTGATGAAGAAAATTGCATTCAGTGCGTTTGAAAGATTTTGAAGTGTGTGATTGCTTGGATTCCGGCGCCTTCTGTGCCCCCGTCAGGTTGGCCATGAATTGACACCTGGGCAAGTGTCTAGAGCAAGCGACTCATGCTCAGGAGGACTGAATCTGTCCAGCCAATAACACGCTTAACTTTGTGTCTTGTTCTGTTGACACCTCTCTGGTTGGCGGCTTTTGACTCGAGGATGGGGTTTTGATGGCATCATACTCTGGAGGTGGCCGGGCCTGGGCAACAGGTTGTATCACTAACACTTTTCTGAGGTCGTGGAATGAAGGATTATAATTACAGCAGACATCTAACATACATTGTACCTATTTATACAAGGAATAATTCTGACCAGACCTTGTGAAGCTCATCCAGAGTGGAAATGGCATCATCCTTCAGGTCTTCACTGTTGATGGTCTTCTTGATGCCACCCTCCGTCGTGGTCAAGCCGTGTCTGCAGAAATGGACACAGTGACCCCATCCAAAATTCTTGGCGGCATCTACGTTGGTGTGGCTATCATCGATAAAGTAACATTTCGAAGGATCTGTGATCCCTACCTTTTCTAAGGCCTACGTGATTGTCAAGAACAACAACTAGCCAACAGTGTATGACAGCCATACCTGATCATAATTTGTGGATGACACCCTCTATGAGGCCACTGAATATGCAAACAATACAGCAACCATGCTAGACTGAGGTACATGGATGACCGCCCAGGCATGTAAGTGAGAGCGTAAACAGACAATAGACGTTATAGTTCAGGTCAATTCCCGCAGCTGCATCTCAGAATGTAGGAGTCCTCTAAGCATAAATACCTTCCTTCACCTCCAGTCTCTCCTCTCGCCACTTCAATTCTTCCAATGATCTCTGTTCCTCACCCACACGTTTCTCGTCCTTAGCATCATTCGCCAATGCATGCAATTCACCTTCAATCGTGTCGTTATCCATCACCATCACCTGTTATGCCTTGCCGGCAAGGCGAATCACCGAGTCAACATCCTTCGTGTCTTCAGTCATGCTGTGCAGTGTGTCGTCTATCATCCTGTTGATCTTGTCATGTTGGAGGGATGGAACCCGCTGAGACGGAACTACCTCAATGTCACCTGCAGCACACTCAACAGTCTAGAGCATAGACTCCAGGTTTCCCAAAGCCCTGGAACATTTTCAGGATGTCTTCTAGTTGTTTCCTCATCCTGAAATTACCCTATTGTCAGGCCACTCAAGCCCAATCGCTCACCGGCACAAACGAGGATAGCTACTCCCTGACAAAAAGGATACTCGTCTTTTAGGTGCCTGCGTTCAACAATATTCCAGCAGGTTATCATAACCTCTTCAAACTGGCGATGAATGGTGTCTTCGGATGTGTCCTGTACGACATGGGATTCGACCCAAGGTTTCCGATGGGTGCCCTGGCTAGTAGCATAGAAAGAGCCTCCTTGTAGGGGTCAACTCTTAGAAGTTGAGAGTGGGAGAGGAAGGGATTGTTTCAAATGTTCTCAAAGGCTCCCTCAGCCTAAATACCGCTCACTATCCTAGTGAGAGGGGAGAGGAAATCCGATGATAATAAGAATGGGGAGCTACAAGGGCTAGAGTGGCTATCTTTATACTACTCTGTTTAGGGCAGGTCTTTTGCGCACAGACCTCCTTGTGTTCTCCCCGTGATTGCGCACAGACCAACAGAGCTCCGTCTTCGTCATCCATCTTCTTAGGTAAGCTATAAGAAAAAGAAAGAAGGAAGTGATAAACCAATAGTAACGAGTGGAAGGTTTATTAATAGAATGTGCTTGCTCAGCACAATAAGAAAAGGGTCTGGACCATGATCAGTGTGGCAGTGGGTTGATGACCAAGAGTTCCCATGGCGGGCCAATGACTAAGTGTGGCGGGGTAAGCAGGTATCAAGTTGTGAGGGCAATGAGACTTAGCGGAAAGGCTATTTAATTGTTAGGGCCACCTGCCCTATGAACTCACGATAATGCACGACGGCGTGCCGGGGCCTGTGCGGGTCGCAAAAGTGTAGCAAGTCGTTAGCATCTAAGTGAAGACCGAACTAGACAGTGGGAGAAGTCGATGATTCACGGATGTTCTAGAGAGGGTGGTCCTCAATAGTTTGTGATGAAGACGCAAGAGGAGGAATAAGGAGAAAATAGAAAATAGAAGAGATTCCACCCGAATAACAGCTGGGAGTCTCAGGACGTCCAAAGGGAGGGAAAATCCTAAGATTTCAAGACTGGGGAACTAACTTCCTCCAGTCGTACTAATATACAAGTCGTAATGATCGTGTGTAAATAATCATAAACAAAAGAACAAACATAACTAAACATAAACAAGAGGCGTGATTGTGTCGTTAGATAATCGTCATCAAGGCGTCATCAATAGAAGTGAAAGGAAATAAAAGAAGGTGGAGGAACGTCCTGTGTTTTGCATTATCCAATCATCCAATCCTCCAATGTCCTTTTTCTTCGTCTTGAACTCCTTGCTCATTAGCCGCCGTGATGGTGCTGGTCCGCGCGCTCCTCGCGCTCCTTCGCCCAACTCCCTACTCCTCCAGGTCCATCACGGGGATCGCCTCGAGTGGTACTCTCGACTCCCTTCCTTGCTGCTTTATTCCGACGCTATTTGGTTCGCCGCCATGTCTTCACATCGATCCCATGTTGCTCGCCGTGCTTCCCTTGGTTTGACCACGGATCCGCTCCATGGTCTAATCTCCCTGGGTCTCGTGGATTGGGACGGCCGCAATCAGATGGCGGACAGTGCCATTGATGGTACCCGCCTGGCTGCCGCTCTGGCCGAGCGGTTGCTCACCCTCCACGAAGGAGTTGCTCTCGAGGTAGGCGTTGGCCTTGAACGAGATTTTCCTTGTTCACCGCTCATTGCTTATCGCGTTAGGTCTCCACTCTGGCCCGTCAAGCACAGATGTTGGCCTCGTCCCTGGACCTTGTTACCACCGCCCATAACGAGCGTTTGGGTCGCCTTGAGAGTCACTGCTTCGAGCAGGAGCGTGAGTTGGGGGAACTGAGGGTTCGGATGCTGGAGTTGGAGTTGGCCTGGGAACGGCGTGAGTTCCAGGTGTCGTCAGGCTACGTTTCTGCAGCGGGGGAGGGGACAGAGGAGGAGGAGGTTGAGGGAGAGGTGGAGATGGATGAGGAGGGGTTATGGTCCCCGAATTCCTCTGATCGTGCCGTTCTGGCCCTTATTCCAGATGCTCCTACTTTCCCTGTCTCGTAGTAGGGGTACCCTCGGCCAATCCTATTTCGTTTCTCATTTTCTCTCAGATGTTTTTGTGAGCCAGGAATTGCAGGTATATTGGCAGACTACCAAGGTACATGAGGAACGCGCGATGACATTAATCATGAGCAGCCTTCCACTATCTCCTCAGCACTTCACTCTTCTCCTCCACCATGACTCTTGAAAACAACCGCACCTTCATCTCTCCTTGTAACCAGAGGATCACTCGCTTGGATGGTCGCCCTCATATGAAGAACCACAAGATGACGGCCGATAGTTACAGGTTCGAATACCCGACCTTTGCATCGGTAGGTGAGCTGGTAGAGTTTCGATTTGTGAGACTCATCGCAGTTTGCCTTTCTAGCTCATGGACGCAGAGACCTCCCAGGAGGACAACGAGTTCCCTCGTCATCAGTACGCGAGTGGGTGTTCGTTCGATGACATCGTCTGGCAGCAGGCCATCGGGACTTGCAAGAACATGGACCACAACCGTCGTGGTCGTGACATGGGGGATGAAGAGAAGGTCCTCTTCAACATGGTCTCTGCCAGGATCATTGACCATCAAGAGTTTGACAAGCCGCACAAGTGGTTGTCCCATAGTATCAGGTACTTGGCCGTCGTGGCCGATCAATTGTGGGCGCTGTTGGAGATCGAACGCACTAGGGTATGTCTGACATACCGTATCAACCATTCAAGGCTAATACGTTATGCAGCATTTCTAGAATGATTGTGTTGAGAAGGAGCTGAACGAATTGAAGGGTCAGGTGACCCTTCTTGGCTCCCGTCTCTTGGCCGTGGATCGATTCTCCTTTGACATGAACTTGAAGGTGAACGATGAATTGAAGAAGGACGGGGTCAGGTTAGACAGGCATCGTGCCTGTGTTAACATTCTCCAAGAGAAGCACAACAGCCTGGTCATGTATGTGACCAACCAGTCTGATCAACTGGAGCTGCAACGTCGTGGCTTGATAGCACTCCAAGAGAGGATGTGCCTTTGCAACGCCAGAGAGCCATCTCCTGTTGATGGGTCTGGTGGTGCTCCATCCTTCAGTTGTTCTCCGCCTAGTTCTCCTCCTCGGGAACCGTCTCCTCCAGTGCCAGCTCTTGCCTCAATTTCAGAGGAAGGTCCCATCGTGGCTCTGGTTGAGAATGCCAAGCCTATCCCAGTCCCTCCTCCCTGCTGCAATCCTCGTAGGATGACTGTTGTCGAGTCATCAACTACCCTTCAGGTGATCACTCCTGTGGAAGAGCAGGAGATCGAAGATCGCCTAGTGGGGGCATGGCAGGCTCAAGGCCGGGCGGCAGTACGTCGACATTCTCATCCTCATCACGACTATCATCCTTATCGCAAGGCGATAGGATCTCGCCCCAAGTATTCCCGTTGGCTCGGAGTCGAACAAGAGCTCCGTTCCAAGTTGCGTCGCGCCCGTCGTGACGTTGAGTCGGGAGCAGCTGGAGACTCAGAATCTGGGAGCAAGGGGTTATCGGATGCTCTCGGTTATGAGAGCAGTCATGATGATGCCGAACGCAACGGTGTCTGCTCGTCTCCTGTCGTCTGATATGGTCGGTGGAGAACTTCAACTAATCTTCCCTATTACTCAGGAAGAGTTCGACTCTCTCTTGTTGGGAGAGCTCTTGGCTGAAGTTCATCCTGTCGTGGAGACCGAGGTGGTTCGTAGCAGGGCTCAGGATGACAAGTTGGAGTACAGTGATGGTTGGGTAATGGATTGTAGCATCGCAGGTCTTGAGTAGTTGGCCGAGGTAGTACCAGTGTCAGTACTACAATATAACCTTTTCCCAATTCCTGTGCATGTGAGCAAGTCGAAATGGGTGAAAGAGTGACTACGAAAATGTCCGTTTATTAAAGCAAGAGTTGGATAGGGTATCATGGGGGGTTAAGGAACGTGAAGTCGTTGTTAGGCCACTCTAGCCCAAACACTCACCGGCACAACGAGGATAGCTACTCCCCGACTTAAGGATACTCGTCTTAAGGTGCCTGTGTTCACAATACTCCAGCGGGTTGGCCTCCAAGACAAACAACCACTTCAGACTGGCAGTGAACAGTGTTGGCGAAGTTGTCCTACACGACTCGGGATTCGACCCAAGGTTTCCGATGGGTGCCCTGGCAGCAGATATGAAGAAGGGGTCTCTCAGTGAGAGTCGACCACTAGATGTTTATGAGAGTGGGAGAGGAAGGGATCGTGTCAAAGGCTCTCTATAGCACCCTCAGCCTAAATACTGCTCACTTGATAGCGAGAGGGGAGAGGATATCTAAAGATAATAAGACTGGGGAGCTACTAGGGCTAGGGAGGCCGCCTATATACTAATCCATATACTTTAGGGTAGGCTTTTCATGCACGGGCCAATGCCTCCTCCATGTGATAGCGCACAGACCATCGGGACTCCGTTGACCCTAAAGGAACTCCGTCTTCATCATCCATCATTTTTCTAGAGAATAAGAAAGTGAAGGAAGGAAATGATGAACCAATAGAAACGAGTGGAAGGTTTATTAATAGAAAATGCTTGCTCAGCACAATAGATCGAAGTTTCATTCCTGATCGGGTGGCGGTGGGTTTTGCTGACTACGTCTTCCCATGACGGGCCGATGACTAAGTGTGGTGGAGTAAGGCTGAATTATCTTGGCAGAGGGGAAGGGACTTAGCGAAAGAGTATTTAACTCGACCGTTCTCTTCGCTATCTCCTCAGCAATTCGCCTCTCTCCTCCTCACAATGACTCTTGAGAACAACCGAACATTTGTCTCTCCTCGCAATCAGAAGATCACCTGCCTCGACTCCTGCCCTCACTGCAAGTATGGGCAACCCACCAAGGACAGTTATGGGTTCAAGTACCCCACCATGTCTTTGGTAGGCGAGCTGACCGAGTTTCGATTTGTGAAACTCATCTCAGTTTGCCTTTAGCTGGTTGATGCAGTGATTTTGCAAGTCAATAATGATTTCCCTCGTCGTCAGTTCGCTAGTGGGTGTTCCTTTGACGACATAGTCTGGCAACAGGCTATTGGGGCCCTTATGAACCAAGACCATTCGCGTCGGGGGCGTGATATGGCTGACGACGAGAAGGTCCTCTTCGATCTGGTGTCATCCAGTCTGATTGATCATCAAGAGTTTGATGAGCCGCACAAGTGGTCGTTGCGAAGTATCAGGTACTCGGCCGTTGTCGCCGATCGTCTATGGTCCCTCTACAAGGCGGAACATCATAGGGTATGTCTGATATACCGTATTAGTCAATTAAGACTGACACGTATATCGCATAGAACGATCATGTGGAGGCCGATCTTCAGGCATTGAAGGGACAGGTGGCCCTTCTCAACAATCGTCTCCTGACGGTTGATCGCTTCTCCTTTGATGCCAACAAGAAGGTCAACACCGAGCTGGAGAAGGATGGGGTTCGATTGAATCGCCATCGAAGTTGCCTGAACACCTTGCAGGACAAGCATAACGCGCTTGTTAGCTTCGTCGGTGGTCATTCGTCTCAGCTGGAGCTTCATCGTCGTGGGCTCTTATCTCTTCGAGACAAGATGTGTTCATGTGCCACTCCGGAATCGCCAATTGATGGCTCTGGGGCTGCACCATCTTTCTCCTCTCCCTCTACTCCTTGTCGTGAATCATCTCCCGCGATAGAGGTCGAAGTTGAAGAGCTGGTTGTTGTTCCTCCCAAGAATGACATCCTAGTACCGGTTCTTCCTCCTGGTCCAGCTCCTTGTAGGACGGTGGTGGAATCAACCACTACCCTTCGTCCGATATCTGAGGACGAGGCAAGAGTGATCGAGGATCATCTTGTGGGGGCTTGGCAGCATCAGGGAGTCGTAGGTTCGACTCGCCCTCAACGAGATTACCATCCTTACCGAAAGGCCTTAGGACAACGCCATCCCAATTACTCTCGTTGGCTCGGAGTCGAACGCGAGCTTAGGTCCAAGCTGCGAAAGGCGCGTCGTGGGGTTGAGTCAGGAGCAGACGGAGATTCCGAGTCTGGAAGCGAGGGGTTATCGGATGCTCAGTGTGATGAGGGCAGTCACGATGATGCCCAACTCCACAGTGTCCACTCATCTCCTGTCCTCTGACTTTGTGGGAGGGGAGCTTCAACTGGTGTTTCCTATTTCCCAGGAGGAGTTTGACTCGCTCGCATCGGGTGAGATGGAGGCTGAAGTTCGTCCTGTGATGATCCCAGAAGTAGTTCGTAGCAGGGCAGCTGATAACGATTTGGAGTACGCAGAAGAGTAGTCGCTTTGTACCCTTTGCCGAGGTAGCACCGGTTTCAGTGTTACGAATAAAATCTTCTTTATCATCTTTGCTGTGGGAGTGAGCAAGACAAAATGGTCAAAGAGTGTCTACGAAAGTGTCCGATTGTTAAGTGATTGAAACTGATAGGGTATCTTTGGGGAAAGTTGGGGCAATGAATGTGATATCGTAAGGATTTAAAAAGTTTTTGAAAATACGTGCCATAAACCTCATAATCCTGACAGTCGTAAGGATGTAAAAAGTTTCAAAAATTACTCGCCAAAAACTTGCACAATCCTGACACCTATGCGATCTCTTCAAGGTTCTGTTTCAATGCAAAGGACGCCTTGAACACGAGTGGGAGTAGGAGTAACCATTGATAGTGGGTATGACAAGAGCCACTGCGTAGGTTAGGTGGCCCGACTCCTTGAAAGTACAAGAAAGGTTTAGGGCGTGCACAACAGGGGGGGAGATATTCGACACAGGAGAGGAGGGATCCAGGGAAACCTGACAAGAGTTTGTGCGAGGAAAGCACGGAAGATGAGTGCGCTCATCTACGAAAATGGTGAGTGGTGGGGGGAGGGGATGAAGGGTAGTTGGTAAAAGCGAGCAATAGAAGTCGTGAGCCATTGGTGATAAGGCCGTTCCAGAAGTGACATGAAAACCAGGGTCTTGCCAACTCCGGTTGGGAGAGAGACCCCGATTTTCGTGGAACCCTCCTTGAGCATGTCTAGGCAGGATTGAAGGCACGTCTCGTGGTAGGGCTGCAATCGCTTCAGCATGCTGGTATGAGGATGGCGGGGATGTAGGAACCTCAGGATGAGTAGCCTCCATTGCATTTGATACAGTTCGCGTCAAGATAAATCGTGATGAATCGTGGGCGCAGCCACCGGGATCCTGCCGAGAACACGATGCTCAGATCCCTTACAATGAGTTCTCCACCCAAAGGCTTTTCACGCTGCCGACGTTTGTGAAAAGCCCGGGGCTAGATATCAGATTCCGGTCTGGAATTATAACCATCAATGGTGTTAGCCGTCACACCGACACACCGGGCGTCTGAAAATCACGGACGCTGTCATACAGGAAAAGCAATAGAAAAGAAAAAAAAAGCAACATGAGATGTGGGGGTTTGGACAGTACAGGATACAGATCAAGTGGCATCAATGACGAGCAGTGAAACGAAACACAGAATAATGTGCGATTACAGGAAGTCAACCAGTGCAAGGAAACGACCTCGGAAAATAATGAGGGTAGTAGCAATAATGAGGGATATAGGTTCAGGACTGGGATATCTGTCCAGACGCAGGGCTGGTCGTTCACGGAAGGAAACGTCTGGATAGACTTGCGAGATGGCGCCCGTTACCATGAGCTGAGAATTGAGAGTCAATAGGCGTAGAAAGTGGAGTTGTTTCCAGGAACTCACCGTTGAAATCTGAAATCCTGTTTACCACGGGAATGTAAGCTAGCTTTTCATTTTCCCTTCGATATCCCGGAGAAGTGCTCTGCAGCGCTCTAGATCATTCGCAGCCCCAAGCCTCTCAAAAACATCAACAGCACGCAAAGCCTCGGACTTTGCCTCTCCGAACCTGCGTTGTTCATACCAAACCAGAGCCTGTAGCTCCACCGCGCGACCAAGATAATATGGATTGTTGACCACATGCGACTTGGCGCGTTCAATGTGAACGTGTGCGTCACCGAACATGTCTTGATCGAAAAACAGCAGTGCGAGGGAATAATGGACCGAAAACAGCTGATCAACCCAATTGGAAGAGGACGCAATTCCGATAGCTGTCTCGAGGTGGTTGATGGCCTTCTCTGTCTTGCCCTTGGATCGGCATATATCGCCAAGGAGACGGTGAGATTGGCAGATCTCAAATTGGTCGTTGATGCTCGAAAACAGATCAATTGCTCGGGATACAGTCGTTTCCGCGGCATCCAGTTGCTTGTCGCTATTCAACAACCGAGCGAGGCCTTTCAAAGATCGTGCTTGTCCCAATATGTTATCGCGCTGTTCATAAATTTCCAACGCTTCTTTTGCCTGCGGTATCCCTTCCTTGTAGAGGCCCAGCTGCCAATTTGCATCGGATAGGAGTCTCAATGTTCCAGCGACCTGAAAGTCATCCCCCCGTTCCCTCCACAGCTTCAAAGTGCGAATAAGGAGTCGTTTGCACTCTGCATAATTTCCAACCGACTCAAACAATCGTGAGAGCTCGAACAAGCACGTTGGCTTGGAGAGATGGTTATCCGGGAGTCCTTCGATCTTTGGCCCTAGCACAACCGGCCGTTTTTTGTGCCAATAGAGGTGTCTCGTGAAGCGGCCACAGGCTAGCCAGACTTCATCCGAGTTCGTGTCAACGGATGTGAAGACATCCAGCAGGTGTTCGACATTCACATCCTCCGACGTGATCCACCGCGCCTCTTCGAACCCAGGCTTTCCAGGATTAACGTCAACCGACAATTTGCGGAAGTAATGGCTCTTGGTCGTGTGCAGGAGTGGGGAGAATTCCGGACTTTTTGGAGAAAGGTAGTCCCGGAGTGGGGCCAACATGGTGACGAACCCGTTGCTTCGATACGTCAGAGAAAGAAGACAGAATTTGTCGAAGATGTTCTTCTTGTTGGGGATAGTGGGAAACAGCCAATCGAGGTTCTCGTCGACACCTTGGGGGAAGAAGGCAATGACACCAAGCAGATCGCGGGCATCGGGGCCGAGCTCGCGGAACGTCGGCGAAGCGAGCGAAAGCTCGATTGTTGTCGCCAGGCTCTTGTTGTAGTTCGTGCGAAGTACCTGTGTGCGGTGTGTATCCCATTCCCTGGCCAACCGATTGTAGTCCCACATGTTGTGCGATGCGACGGTAGCGAGTAGTGTGATCGAAAGCGCATGGAAGTCTAATCGCCGAACAAGGTCGCTGATGATATCGGATCGTCCACCGTTATCGTAGATGGCGTAGAAGATGTCGCATGCTGAGCCCATTGACAATGTGGGGATAATGGGACGTTTGCAGCGTGTGGGGGCGGTGCGGATGCGCGAGGTGATGCCAAGACAGATGTTGCTGAACTGACTCAGCTCCTCCACCACCGTATATATCTCCTGGGCCTCCGTCCCCTGCGGGTCCAGGATTGATTCGGCATTGTCAAGAAACAGGATCATCTCTCTTGAGGATAGGAACGGTCGCAGAGAAGTCAAATCCTCAGGGTTTTCGATGCCTGCACCGATGACCTTGGATAGTCGGCTGAGGAAATTGGCACACGAAGCTGGGAACCTGTCGCAACGGATGAATCGCCGGTTATCCCCAAACCGTTTCTTGATGCAATCGTGGTGGAGGACGGTGAGGGCGATGGATGTCTTGCCGATTCCGCCGGCACCGATGAGGGCGATGGATGTGAGGCCTCCCGCAAGACCAACGATCTCCTCAATCAGCTCGTCGCGTCCGAAACAGGCCCCCGGCGGCAAGGGAGGCAACTCTCCATGAAGGATGCTATGTAAAAGTAAGACTGTGGACCCCATGGCATTAGAGATAGTTGACCTGGCTTGAGTCTAGAGGATGGTGAGCATTCGGTTGTCGATGGATAGAAAATCGCACTTACCGAGTGATGTTGATTGTCAGTATCTGCCTGACCTGTCGTCATGTTACGGCGGATATCAGTGACGATCATGTGGGTATTGAGTATAAGCTCGGTCTGAACGGGAGAGGATTCTTAGCGATTGCCGAATGGAACTGACTGAACATACGTTGAAGACGTTGAGGATCCTATTGAGGTCCACCCTCCAGGTAGCAATCGTCTCTTTATCTTTCTTTGCGTGGAAGCGTTGAGATAACACGTTTCGTTTGCCCTGCTTGACGATCTTCTTCTGGATTTCGGCCACAGTTCTGCCGTTGAGATCTCGGTAAGCGAACCGTCTGGCGTACGCGTTGTTGGCTCAACTCACGCAGTCAACTGTTCAACTGCTTCGAGCACAGACTTACTGAGCTCATCCGGTCGTCTCCCGCTCATCCCCCGCTCAAGGGCTTCACAGATATCAGTGCAGGATGATTCAAGCTCGACGTAATCCTGTTTGTTGATCGCTGGGTCCTGAATAAATGTGAACCGGAAGCTCATCGTAGCGGAATAGGAGGAAACGCACCTTGATCGTCGTCAAGAGGGCACTGACGGAGTTAAATGCAGCCTTAACTGGTGCGATGCCAGTCGTCTCCTTCGCAACACTCGTAGCCTCCATGATCGTATTCGGTGGTGAGAGAGCACCGTCCTGGGACTCTGTAGCCGTCGTCGAAACTCGAGGCAGTTGCGAGAAAACGGTGTGGCACGCAGGCTGGAAGGAAGAACCCAAGCCCCAATAGAGATGGGCGGCGATTTTGTGATGACATCCTTCGTGGAAACAAAACCTTTTGATTGATGAGGATTGCGTGTTTGAAGCGTTTTGAAGTGTATGCATTCGTTCGGATTCCAGCGCCTTCTGTCGAAGACTGAATCTGTCCAACCGATAGCACGCTTAACTTCCTTTATGTCTCGTTCGAACCATTTGCGGGCGACGCACTCTGTGAGGCCATAGAAGATGCAAACAATACGGCAACCGTGTTAGACTGGGGTACATGGATGGCCACCCAGGAGCGTACTACGGGCGAGAGCATAAACAGACAACACACGTCACGGTTCAGGTCAATTCCCACGGCTGCTACTATACAGCATCTCGGAATGCAGAAGTCTTCTAAACGTGAACGCCTTCCTTCACCAACCCAGCCCTTTCCGGTTCACCAGGCGCCCCAGGAACACCCAACGGAATCTTCACTTCCTCCAGTCTCTCCCCAATCCGCTTCAATTCTTCCAATGCTCCCCGTTCCTCGGCCATACTTTCTTTTCCTTAACATCTTTCACCAACGTGTGCAACTCGCCTTCAATCTCACCATCATCGCCCATTCCGCCTCACTGGCCAGGCGAATTGCCAAGTCAGCATCCTTCGCGCCTTCTGTTGCGCTGTGCAGCGCCTCCATCGTCTCGTCGATCTTGTCACGTTGGAGATATGGGTGCGAAAAGACGGTGCGGAGAGTTACAGCGGAGGACTCATAGAGTTTCATGATCTGTGAGGAAGAGCTCAGAACCTGGATATCGAGGGAGTCCGGCAGAGATGGAAACCTCAACATCTCCTGCGGCGTGCTCAACGGTCCAGAGAGTAGACTCCAGGCATTCCAGAACCTCGGAACGTTTGACCAGGATGTCTTCTAGTCGCTTCCTCGCCCTGAGGTGACCCAATGCAATCTCTCTACGGTTCCGTTTCAACGTAGAGCATGCCTTCCGCGTCTACCTAAGGAAAGTGACAGGCACCAGTGACCGTGAGTGCATCCATCCCACTCTTTGATCCGGTTTTGTATCGACTCGATTTGGATGGTACTCTCGCCAACAAACTTGGCAACCTGTGAAAATCGAGATTAGTGTGTGATGGTTGGAGATGACTTTGTATAACCACCCTCCCATTGACAACGACTTTCACGTCGCGTTCCAGATGTTTTAGTAAGACCTTCACATCCAGGTCGGAAAGAACGATGTCAGGCGGGGCAACACCTGAAAACTCCCTCTTGAAGAATTCGGCGGTGTGCAGTTTGTCCCCGAACACTCCAGTTTCTTTCGCCCGATGGTGAGCCGAAACGCCTTGTGCTGCGGATTCGATCAAGCCGCGCAGTACGTAGTCACCCTTTCCACTACTTTCAATAACACAACCCGATTCCACTACACCAGTCTGTTGAAGAGCCCACCAGAGTGGTTTTCCGATGACATGGCTAGCGATCCGATAGGGTAGCCATCCAGCATCATGTATCGACCGTGTCACAGTCATGAACCGGTTCAGTGGGATGTAGATTCTCTCTTCTTGCAGTTCAGACTTTGCTGAGTCCACGGTAGCGTTCGCGTCCTAGAATTGAGTCTTCCGCGGAGCTCACGATTACGGTGGCCAGGCACAGTTGTTTCCCCGCCCCTTCGCGCCGAAACGAGTCAGCCAAAGTAAGAAGCACATGCGGAACCGAGGTATCAGAAGACCGAGGGAACCAATGCTTCAATACGACCGTCTGCAGGATCTCGCGCCACCAGTGGACTGTTGATCGGTACGAAGTAGGATTCGAGCGCTTCTTGCCAGAGACATCCGAGTAGAGAGACTTGGGTCATGATGGAGAGGATGTGTTATACGCTGGCGGGAAGTGGAGATTCGTGTACTTGATGCCAACGGACATCAACGAAGGCGGGACGGGGGGTACGTTGTGGTCGTGAGACTGAGAGGACGCCAAGAACTCGCCCGATCATGACGGTGGATAGAAGGTGAAGTCACGGTGTGCTGGAGCTGGTCACACTTCCAGTGGAAGTGCTGCATCCGATTGTGTTGGAACAGAATCGTGCGGAATCTGGTCCTGGAGTTTGAAATTTGAACCCTGGGAAACGCGGATGCCAGGAATACATATAAGCCCACTAGGTGACCGCACAGTCGAAACACCCAAAGGCAAACTATCATTCTGAGGCATGAACGATGGGAAATCCAGCCCTCATGTGGAAGTTACGCCTGCATCGTGGTTAAAAGATGGAGAGAAGAACCTTCGCGGGTGTGTTGCGTTCAGCTACCGCTTTAGGGTAGGCTCCCGTCCTCATGGGAGGTGTGCAACGATAGTGGAACGGTCGTTACCTAACTCCTAGCTACAACTCTGGGGAGCTCTTGATCCCAGAATTCTATTCTATGCCTCCTCAGCAGAGCTTTATAGTGTACACGTTCTCCTAGAGTAATTGGGCCCGACTGAAGCTACGGGCAATCAAGGTCGTTCGTCTACACCTAGAGTTCCATGTTCCAAGAATCCCGTAATTCCCAACGCGCAATCAACTAAACAAAGAGAGTTTGTTCATACGATGTATCCATCCAATGAATGAAGTATACAAGTGTTGGGTCATTACCCCAGAAGAGATAACCACGCCCGTAGTAACGCGTTTAGAATGAACCCACTTCAAATAGAAACAAAGACAGAAAATGCGAAATACAACACAGTTGTAAAGAAGCGGACGATAGGAGGCGAATGGAGAAAGTGACACCAAAGCAAGAAGAGACAGGCAAGAAAACACGAGTTAGCAACAGGGCCAAGCCAAGATCAAGGTTAACCTTCCTTGAGAGCGACCAAGGAATCCCTGACCCGTTGAAGGTCGTCGATTTTTGTCCAGAGCACGATAGCCGCTGGGTCGGTAGACCGTGCGTTGCACCGTGTCAACGCTTCTTCTGCCTTCTCCAACTCAGAATGCATCACTGACAGGTACATATCAAGGTCCGCCTCCCTCCTTTGTAACCGCCTCCAACTGCTCCTGAACCTCAGGAATGAGTTCCTCATACTCCAACCACAAAACCTCCAACCAAAGGACCATGGCAACCGGGTTTGGTACGTCCGCGATCGCATCCATCAACTCCGGACTGCCGATGCATCTCTTCAAAGGCCGAGAGTCGTCCGGACCGAAGCAAAGTATTCCAACAGTTTCCACTTCTCCATGAGAAGGTCCAATCGGCACACAACCTCCTCATTTCATCGGGCTCCATGACCGGACATCAGTAAAATCGCCAAGCGCCCACTTGGGTACCGTCGCGTACCGACGCGTACTACCGGGTACAGTGAAGGTACCCGAAATGATGGTACGCGAGCCGGGTATCCTCGGGAACCTCCGCGTACCGTCGCGTACTGGCTGACGATTTTGCTGATGGATCATAAGTGTTGAACCACCTGCCGCCGGTGAGATGAAGGAAGAAGAGAGCGGTCTTGCAAAGTTGGAACGGCTTGCCGTCCTGGTACACAGAACAGATACCGCGAACGAACGAGGGCTCTGCCGGGTCGAAGTGCTTGAGGGCCTCGATGGAGACTGAACCAGAAGCGTAAGCCAACGCGCGCAAAGCGTTCTGAATCAGCTCGTTCCGGTTTTCTCCACCTACGGTAGCCAAGTCGAAGTGATGACCCAAGAAGGTGAGGATGTCTATAGGTTCACCGACCCACGGCAAGTACTTGTCCCACTTGTAGGCCCCATGCGCGGTAAGACGAGAAGCTTTGCACTTCATCTCCTGGGGGTAGGCGAGAGAGACGGGAGCCTGCATGACGACGTGGAACAGTTCGTAACTCTTTTCAGCGACTTCGATCTCGTCGATTGTTATGGAACGTCTCGGTGAGCTTGTCGTAGGTCCTGTTGATTTGAGGGTTACATTCGCGACTACAACAGGACGATACATGGCTTCGTCCCACGGAGGACACATACAAATTCAACTTACCTCTTGTCGATAACAAACAGGTCATCGACGTGTAACTCGATCTTGAGGACCAAACCGATGATGAACAGGCAGTCCGCTACGATCGGTGTCGAAGGCGGAGGTCCCAATCGAAGGAAGCGAAGAACAAATTCCTTGATATCGTCGGGTAAAGGCTCGTTTCTCCTGAGGAGATCCCAAGCACGGTAGAGGAGGACGTGACCCATCCAAGAGTGGTGTGGAATCGTGAGGGAGAAGCCCTGCCAGTACATGGGTCTGAAATTACCGAAGACGCGATCGATGATACCGAGCGTGGATTCCAAGTCCGAGTCTCCCCCGTGGTGAGGCTCAGACCCCACGATTGGTGCCGGCTCGAGACGGATTTGAAGACTTCTTTTTCGGATCCGGGACCGGTGCGTTTGCGCTGGATGCACATGTGGAGGAAAGCTTTGGCACTGATGTAAGC
The DNA here is from genome assembly GCA_014904855.1 of Thelephora ganbajun. Classification (NCBI taxonomy): domain Eukaryota; kingdom Fungi; phylum Basidiomycota; class Agaricomycetes; order Thelephorales; family Thelephoraceae; genus Thelephora; species Thelephora ganbajun. Next base: position 29,805 of record MU118031.1, read on the forward strand.
CTCGTCCCTGAATGCCGGTTTCAATGTAGGGTGTCCAAGTAAATAATCGAAGCATGATAACATCACGTCGTAGAATATTTTCAGCGGGACAGACCAGGTGACAGTATGCCAGGCAAACTCGATCTGGAACGAGCCCCGCAATGGCCATAGTGACGTCTACGTCCATCGACCTCTTGAGGACCCTGGTGACACAGTCCAACTCAAGCACGGGATCGTCCCGGTTGGTCTTCTAATGGAGGACGGGTGCGCAGCTAAACTGGCCATGCACAACTCGATTTGATCATCAAATTTCAAAGCTGATCGTATTGATTGTGCCAGACCCTCCCAAACCATAGGGACCGCCAGACTGTGGCCTCGCCCGTTCTTGTAGGAAAACACACGCTCGAACAACCTCAAATGTCAGCATAGTCACCGCCCTCCCAGACTAAGCCTCGATTTTGCGACCTGTAAGGATCTCGTAGCATTTCGCCGGGTAGCTAGGCAATGGATATTATGGCTCAGGTCTGTTCCCACGGCTGCGAAGATATCTGAAAATGCAGGAGTCTTCTGAGCATAAACGCCTTCCGGTTCACCAAGCGCTTCAGGGACATCCAACGGAGTTTTAACCTCCAGCCCTCCCCCAAGTCGCTTCGAATCTTCCAATGCTTCCCGTTCCTCAGCCGCACGTTTCTCGTCCTCACCACCTTTCACCAACGCGCACAACTCGCCTTCAATCACATCGTCATCTCTCATCATTGCCTGTTCCGCCTTGCTGGCCAGGCGAATCGTCGAGTCGATACCCTTTGCGTCTTCAGTCCTGCTGTGCAGTGCGTCGTGCGTCGTCTCGTCGTCTCGTCGCGTTGGAGGGATGAGTGCGAAAGGGTGGTGTGGAGAGTTACGGCGGAGGATTTGTAGAGTTTCGTGATCCCTGAGCAAGAGCTTAGAACCCGGACATCGAGGGAGTCTGTCTGAGATGGAGCTTAGTATCTCGACGTCCCCCGCAGCGTACTCAACGGTCCAGAGCGTAGACTCCAGGTTTCCCAAAGACTTGGAACGTTTGACCAGGATGTCTTCTAGTTATTCCCTCGCCCTGACGTGACCCAACGCGATCTCTTTGCAGAGGACGCCTTGGTTTACCAACCACAACACCAGCGAGAGTAGTAGCAACCGTCGGCAGTAGGAATGGTCAGAGTCGCTTGTAAGTTAGGTGGCCCGACTCCATGAAAATAGAGGCAAGGCCTGGGGCGTGCACATCAGAGGGAGAGATATTCGACACGGGAGAGGAGGCATCCAGGGAAACCGGGACAAGAGTTTGTACGAGGAAAGCACGGAGGACGAGTGCACTCATCTACGAAAACGCTGGTAGGAGGAGAGGGTGAAGGGTGAAAGCGAGTGACGGGAGCCGTGAGCCGTTCATGATGAGACCGTTCCAGAAGAGACACAGAACCAGGGTCTTACTAGCTCCAGTTGGGAGAGACCCCGATCTTTGTGGAACCATCCTTGGGCGCGTCCAGACAGGATTCAAGACACGTCTCTTGGTAGGGCCTCAATCGTTTCAGCGCGCCGGGATGAGCATGGCGGAGATGTAGGACCCTCAGGATAAGCAGTCTCTATTGGATTTGATACGGTTCGCCTCAGGGCAAATAATGTGAACGCGGCCACCGTAATCCTGCCACCGAGGACGACGCGATGCTCAGATCCCTTACAATAGGTTCTCCACGCAATGACTTTTCACGCTGCCGATATTTATGAACAGCTCGGGGCTGGGTATTGGATTCCAGTCCGGAACTACTGTCAGTAATGTTAGTTGTCACGCTGATAAACCAAACGTCTGAAAATCACGGGCGCTCTGCCACATAGGAAAGACGACAGAAAGAAGCAATATGAAATATGGGGATTTGGACGGCACAGGATACAGACCAAGTGGCATCAACGACGAGCAGTGAAACGAAACAAAGAATAATGTGCAATTACAGGAAGTCAACCAATGCAAGAAAACGCCTCGGGAAATGGAGAGGGTAGTAGCATTAATGAGGGATGCTACGTTCAGGACTGGGACATCCGTCCAGGCCCGGGGTTGGTTGCTCGCGGAAGGACACGTCTGGATGGACTCGTGAGATGGCGTCCGGTACCCCGAGCTGAGAATTGAGAGTTAATAGGCATAGGAAGTGGCGCTGTCTCCAGGAACTCACCGTTGAAATCTGAAATCCTGTTTACCACAGGGATGTAAACCAGCTTTTCGTTGTCTTGTCGATGTCCCGGAGGAGCACTCTGCAGCGCTCTAGATCATTCGCAGCCCCAAGCCTCTCGAATATATCAGCAGCACACAAACCCTCAGACTCTGCCTCTTTGAACCTGCGTTGTCTATACCAAACCAGAGCCTGTAGCTCCATCGCGCGACCAAGGTAATATAGGTTGTTGACCGCATGCGACTTGGCGCGTTCAATGTGAATGTGTGCGTCATCAAACCTGTCTTGATCGAAAAACAGCAGCGCGAGGGAGTAGTGAATCAAAAACAGCTGGTCGACCCAATTGGAAGAGGATGCAATTCTGAGGGCTGTCTCGAAATGGTTGATGGCCTTCTCTGTCTTGCCCTTGGATCGACATATATCGCCAAGGAGACGGTGGCATTTGCAGATCTCAAATTGGTTGTTGATGCTCGAAAACAGACCAATTGCTCGGGATAGTGTCGTTTCCGCGGCATCGAGTTGCTTGTCGTAATTCAACAACCATGCGAGGTCATGCAAAGATCGTGCCTGTCCCAATATGTTGTTGTGCCGTTCATGAATTTCCAACGCTTCCTTTGCCCACGGTATTCCTTCCTTGTAGAGGCCCAGCCGCAGGTTTGCATCGGATAGGAACCTCAATGTTTCGGCAACCTCAAAGTCATTCCCCCGCTCCCTCCACAGCTTCAAAGTGCGAATAAGGAGCCGTTTGTACCCTGCATAATTTCCAACCGACTCAAACAGCTGTGAGAGCCGGAACAAGCATTTTGGCTTGGAGGGATGGTTATCCGGGAGCCCCTCGACCTTTGACCCTAGCACGACCAGCCGTTTTTTGTACCAATAGAGGTGCCTCATGAAACAACCACAGGCTAGCCAGACTTTATCCGAGTTCGTGTCAACGGATGTGAAGACATCTAGCAGGTGCTCGACATTCACATCCTCTGACATGATCCACCGCGCCTCTTCGAACCCAGGCTGACCAGGGTTAACGTCAACCGACAATTTGCGGAAGTAATGGCTCTTGGTGGTGTGGAGGAGTGGGGAGAATTCCGGACTCTTGGGGGAAAGGTAGTCTCGGAGTGGTGCCAGCATGGTGATGAACCCGTTGCTTCGGTATGTCAGGGAAAGAACACAGAATTTGTCGAAGATGTCCCTTTTGTCGGAGATGGTGGGAAACAACCAGTCGAGGTTCTCGTCGACGCCTTGAGGGAAGAAGGCGATGACACCAAGCAGATCGCGGGCATTGGGGCCGAGTTCGCGGAACGTCGGTGAAGCGAGCGAAAGCTCGATCGTTGCTGCCAGGCTCTCATTGTAGTCTGTGTGGAGTACCTGTGTGCGATGGGCATCCCATTCCCTGGCCAATCGATCGTAATCCCACGTGTTGTGCGATGCGACGGTAGCGAGTAGTGTGATCGAAAGCGCATGGAAGTCTAACCGCCTCACGAGGTCGTTGATGATATCAGATCGTCCGCCATTATCGTAGATACCGTAGAATATGTCGCATGCTGAGTCCATTGACAATGTGGGGATAATCGGACGTTTGCAGCGTGGGGGGACGGTGCGAATGCGCGAGGTGATGCCAAGGCAGATGTTGCTGAACTGACTCAGCTCCTCCACCACAGCATATATCTCCCGGGCCTCCATCCCCTGCGGGTCCAGGATTGATTCAGCATTATCAAGAAACAGGATCATCTCCCTTGAGGATAGGAACGGTTGTAAATGAGCCAAATCGTCAGGGTTTTCGATGCCTGCACCGATGACTTTGGAGAGTCGACCGAGGAAATTGGCACACGAAGCGGGCAACTTGTCGCAACGGATGAATCGCCGATTATCCCCAAACCGTTCCTTGATGCGATCGTGATGGAGGACGGTCAAGGCGATAGATGTCTTGCCGATTCCGCCGGCGCCGATGAGAGCGATGGGTGTGAGACTTCCTACGAGGCCAACGATCTCCTCGATCAACTCGTCGCGGCCGAGACAAGTCCCCGGCGGCAGGGGAGGCAACTCTCCAAGAAGGGTGCTATGTATAAGTGAGACTATGTATCCCATGGTATTCGAGATAGCTGACCCGACTTGAGTCTAGGAGATGGTGAGCATTCTGCCTTCTGTTGTTGAGGGATAGAAAATCGCACTCACAGAGTGATGTTGACTGTCAGTGCCTGCCTGACCTGCCAACACGTTACGATGGATATCCGCAACCATCATCCGGGTATCGATTGCAAGCTCGGTCTGAACGGGGGGAGGGACTCTTAGCGATTGCTAAAATGGAACCAACTGAACATACGTTGAAGACGTGGAGAATCCTATTGAGGTGCACTCTCCAGGTGGCAAGCATCTCTTTATCTTTCTTTGCGTGGAAGCGTTGAGAGAACGCGTTTCTTTTGCCCTGCTTGACGATCTTCTTCTGGATTTCGGCCACAGTCCTGCCGTTGAGAGCTCGGTAAGCGAACCGCCCCAGCGCCCGTATCGCTGGCTCGACTCACGTAGTCAACTGTTCGATTGCTTCGAGCACGGGATCACTGAGCTCATCCGGTCGTCTTCCGTTCATCCCCCGCTCAAGGGCTTCGCAGATGTCAGTGCAGGATGACTCAAGCTCGACGTAGTCCTGTTTGACTGTCGGGTCCTGGATAAATGTGAACCGGAGGCTCATCGTCGCAGAACAGGAGGAGACGTACCCTAATCATCGTCCGGAGGGCACTGACGGAGGTGAATGCAGCCTTAACCGGTGCCATACCAGTTGTCTCCTTCGCAATACTCGTGGCCTCCATAGTTGCTATCAGTGATGAGCGAGCACCCTCCTGGAAGTTTGTATCCGTCGTCGAAACTCGAGGTAGCTGCGAGAAAAACGGTGCGCCACACAGGCTGTAAGGAAGAACCCGAACCCAAATAGGGATGGGCGGCCGTTTTTCCGTGACACGCCTCGTGCAAACGGAGCCTTTTGATGAAGAAAATTGTATTTGTTTGAAGTATACGTCCAGCCGATAGCACGCTTAACTTCCTTTACGTCTCGTTCGAACCGTTTGCGGGCGATGCCATCTGTGAGGCCATCGAATATGCAAACAGTCCAGAACCGTGCTAGACTGGGGTACATGAATGGCCGTCCAGGCACGCAAGTGAGAGCACAAATAGACAACAGACGTTATAGCTCAGGTCGATTCCCACGGCTGCTACAGTATCCCAGAATGCAGAAGTCTTCTAAGCATGAACGCCTTCCTTCACCAGCCCAGCCCTTTCCGGTTCACCAAGTGCTTCAGAGACATCCAACAGAGGTTTAACCTCCAGTCCCCCCTCAACTCACTTCAAATATTCCAATGCTTGTCATTCCTCAGCCGCGCATTTCTCGTCCTCGCCATCTTTCACCAACGCGCATAACTCGCCTTCAATCACATCGCATCTATCACCATCGCCTGTTCTGCCTTGCTGGGCAGGCGAATCGTTGGGTCGACATCCTTTGCGTCTTCAGTCGCACTGTGCAGTGCGTCGTCTATCGTCTCGTCGATCTCATCACGTTGGAGGGATGGAACCCGGATATTGAGGGAGTCCGTCTGAGATGAAGCTACCTCGACGCCACCTGCAGCGTGCTCAACAGTCCAGAGCGCAGACTCCAGGTTTCCCAAAGCCTTGGAACGTTTAACCGGGATGCCTTCCAGTTGTTTCCTCGCCCTGAGGTAGCCTAATGCGATCTCATTACGGTTCCGTTTCAACGCAGAGAATGTCTTCTCTGACTGGCCACAAAACACAAGTGAGAGTAGTGGCAACCGTCGATAGTAGGAACGGCCAGAGTCGCTGTGCGAGTCATGTGGCCAGAATCCATGAATAGAGGCAAGGTCTAGGGTGTGTGCAACAGAGAGGGAGATATTCGATACCGGAGAGGAGGCGCATGGAAACCATGACAAGAGTTTGTGCGAGGAAAGCACGGAGGGATGAGCGCGCTCATCCACAAAAACTGTGGATTGGTGGGAGGAGGGGATGAAGGACAAAAGCGAACGATGGGAGGCATGAGCCGTTTACGATAAGACCGTTCCAGAAGAGACACGAAAACTAGGGCCTTGCCAGCTCCGATTGGGGGAGACCCCGGCCTTCGTGGAACCATCCTTGAGCACATCTGGGTAGGGTTCAAGGCACGTCTCTTGGTAGGGCCGCAACTGTTTCACTGCGCTGGTATGAGCATGGTGGAGATGTAGGAACCTCAGGATGAGTAGCCTCCATCGCATTTAATATGGTTCGCATCAAGGTGAATCACGAGCGCGGCCACCGCAATCCTGCTGAGAACAACACGACGAGCCATGCCCAAATCCCTTACAATAATGTCTCCATGCAAAGACCCTGCACGCTGCCGATGTTTATAAAAGGCTTGGGGCTGGATATCGGATTTCGGCCTAGAACTATCGTCAATGATGTTAGCCGTCGCATTAACAAATCAAACGTCTGAAAATCACGAACGTTCTGCCACACAGGAAAGGCGAAAGAACGAAAAGGCAACATGAAATACTATATGGATTTGGACAGCACAGGATATAGATCAAGTGGCATCAACAACGAGCAGTGAGACGAAACACAGAATAGTGTGCAGCTGCAAGAAGCCAACCAGTACAAGAAAGTGTCCTTAGGAAGAAAAGAGGGAGATAAAAGGGTAGCAACAATAATGAGGGATGCTACGTTCAGGACTGGGGCATCCGTCCAGGTGCGGGGCCAGTTGTGCGCGGAAGGATACGTCTGGGCAGACCTGTAAGATGGCGTCCGGTACCCCGAGCTGAGAACGGAGAGTCAACAGGTGTAGACGCGGCACCGTTTCCGGGGACTCACCGTTGAAATTTGAAATCCTGTTTACCACAGGGATGTAAATCAGCTTTCCGTTTCCTCTTCGATATCCTGGAGGAGCACTCTGCAGCGCTCTAGGTCTTTCGCAGCCCCGAGCCTCTCAAAAACATCAACAGCACGCAAAGCCTCGGACTTTGCCTCTCCGAACCTGCGTTGTTTATACCAAACCAGAGCCTGCAGTTCCATCGCTCGACCAAGATAATGTGGGCTGTTGACCGCGTGCGACTTGGAACGTTCAATGTGAACGTGTGCGTCATCGAACCTCTCTTGATCGAAAAACAGCAGCGCGAGGGAGTAATGAGTCCAAAGCAGCTGGTCGACCCAGTTGGGAGCAGACGCGATCGCAAGGGCTGTCTCGAAATGATTCATGGCTTTCTCTGTCTTGCCTTTGGATCGACATATATTGCCAAGGAGACGGTGAGATTGGCAGATCTCAAATTGGTCGTCGATGCTCGAAAACAGATCAACCGCTCGGGATAGTGTCGTTTCCGCGGCATCGAGTTGCTTGTCGCCATTCAACAGATGAGCGAGGCCTTTCAAAGATCGTGCTTGTCCCACTATGTTATTGTGCCGCTCATAAATTTCCAACGCTTCTTCTGCCTGCGGTATCCCTTCCTCGTAGAGGCCCAGCTGCAGGTTTGCATCGGATAGGAACCTCAACGTTCCAGCAACGCAAACGTCATCCCCCCGCTCCCTCCACAGCTTCAAGGTGTGAGTAAGGAGTCGTTTGTACTCCGCAAGACCTCCGACCGACCCAAACAATTGCGAGAGCCGGAACAAGCATTCAGGCTTGGAGGGATGGTCATCTGGGAGTCCTTCGATCTTCGGCCCTAGCATAACCAGCCGCTTTTTGTGCCAAAAGAGGTGCCTCATGAATCGAACACAGGATAGCCAGTCTTCATCCGAGTTCGCGTCAACGGATGTGAAGACATCCAGCAGGTGCTCGACGTTCACATCCTCTGATATGATCCACCGCGCCTCTTCGAACCCAGGCTTGCCAGGACTAATGTCAACCGACAATTTGCGGAAGTAATGGCTCTTGGTCGTGTGCAGGAGTGGGGAGAATTCCGGACTCTTGGGGGAAAGGTAGTCTCGGAGTGGTGCCAGCATGGTGATGAACCCGTTGCTTCGGTGTGTCAGGGAAAGGAGACAGAATTTGTCGAAGATGCTCCTCTTGTCGGAGATGGCGGGAAACAACCAGTCGAGGTTCTCGTCGACGCCTTGAGGAAAGAAGGCGATGACACCGAGGAGGTCGCGGGCGCTGGGACCAAGTCTACGAAATGTCGGTGAAGCGAGCGAAAGCTCGATGGTTGCTGCCAGGCTCTCGTTGTAGTCTGTATGAAGTACCTGCGTGCGGTGTGTATCCCATTCCATGGCCAATCGATCGTAATCCCACATGTTGTGCGATGCGACGGTAGCGAGTAGTGTGATCGAAAGCGCGTGGAAGTCTAATCGCCTCACAAGATCGCTGATGATATTGGATCGCCCACCGTTATCGTAGATACTGTAGAATATATCGCATGCTGAGCCCATTGACAATGTGGGGATAATTGGACGTTTGCAGCGTGGGGGGACGGTGCGGATCCGGGATGTGATGCCAAGGCAAATGTTGCTGAACTGACTCAGCTCCTCCACCACCGCATATATCTCCTGGGCCTCCGTCCCCTGCGGGTCCAGGATCGATTCGGCGTTATCAAGAAACAGGATCATCTCCCTTGAGGATAGGAACGGACGTAAAGCAGTCAAATCCTCAGGGTTTTCGATGCCTGCGCCAATGACCTTGGATAGTCGACCGAGGAAATTGGCACGCGAAGCTGGGAACCTGTCGCAACGGATGAATCGCCGGTTATCGCCAAAATGTTTCTTGATGCGATCGTGATGGAGGACGGTGAGGGCGATGGACGTCTTGCCAATCCCACCGGCACCAATGAGGGCGATGGGTGTGAGGCTTCCCGCGAGACCAACGATCT
>MU118031.1:39604-121867 GCA_014904855.1 Thelephora ganbajun
GGAGCAGGAGGAAACGTACCCTAATCATCGTCAGGAGGGCACTGACGGAGGTGAATGCAGCCTTGGCTGGTGCAATACCGGATCTCTCCTTCGCAGCATTTGTGGCCTCTATGGCCGCATTCAATGGGAGGGCACCGTCCCACCCTCTCGGTCGCTGGGACTCTGTATCCATCATCGAAACTCGAGGTATCTACGAGAAAACGGTACGGCACACAGGATAGAGATGAGCGGCTATTTTGTCATGATACGCCTCGTGCATTGAATGGAGTCTTTTGGTGAAGAGGATTGTATTCACGTTTGAAGTATGAGGTGCGTGTGATTGCCCGGCCTTCTCATTCTGTCTCTCGCTTTGGTTGCCCTAAAAGAAAAAAGGCACAGGGCTGAGACCTTCGGGTGGCTCGGTAGCCAAATGGATGTAGGAGACAGCTACATTCAAAACACGAAACAGCTAAACAATACATGGAAACCGCTAGTGAAGTCGTAGATGGTGGAACTTTGCCACGTCATCAAAAGAGAAGAAAACTTGGAGGACGGGATAGGCAGGACGTGTGGAAACATTTGCTGGTTGAGAAGTATCGCAAAATAAAGGGAGCAGTTGAAGCCGGTAAGCTATGGAGGGGGCGATTGGGGACCATCGGTTGGACAAGTACAAATACAGGGAAAGACCGACGAGCATCTCTTACCCCCAGTAGGCTGTTGCGGGTGCGGAAGCGATCAAAGAGTGGAGAAGAGAGGGGGAGATTACAACGCGTATAAATCTCCGGGGACGGTCCGCACAGTATATCCTGAGGAACCAGAGCGTCCCCTTCCGGTTCCTCGTCATCTCTCTTGCTACCCCACGTTCTTCCCCTCCCTTTCCCCACAACACCTTCAAGGTGCGAATTTCTTGATTCCTGATAGCATTCATCGAGGTTGAACATTATCTGACTTAGATGGGCGGAGCGGACCTGGCGGAGTTGGTCAATACCGGAGAGCACTTGTACGTCTTTTCCTTTCTGCCCTTCACGCTTTAAAGTCCTTGATCCAACTGGCCCCTCTAGATTCGCGACCAAAGTAGTTTTTCCGAATCTAGAACGTATGCGGAGACGGGACAAGGGTTGACTCGTGCACAACTTCGTACAGTTGTTTATTACTTCTATGCACTGTCTGTGGGCCTACGATTACCTCTTGACACTTGGAGATGAGGTTCGGTCATTCCTGCATTTTTCCGCGGATGCTCCGGATCCTGAGGTTGCTCAGACACAGTACGCTTGGAAAGGGAGGAGATCCTGGAGTGAGGTCAACTCATTATCTGAATATCTAATAACTCATACGGTTGCTCGACAGTATTTGCGTTATTCATCGCCGTACGACATCTCCAATTGCCTCAATTCATGACGGGCTTGACACTCCTGCAGAATAGGTACACCCCCGTGTTCCACCTCATCTGGTCCAACGCTGTCATGTATAATTACACAAAGCCTGTAAGTACCTGCCTATGAGACCACCACGGCGCCATGCTCACGAGGCCTCCTGTAGTTGTGCGTTCCCCACCCCTTTCGCAATTCGCATCCTCACAGTTGACCCTCACCCCACCCAATAAAATTCGACAGTTGTCAAGACACTAAATGGCTGATAATCGCCCATACGACCGCAATTACCATTCTCGCCGAAATAACGGTCGCGTTAAGGTCTGGTCATTCTACCCGGATCGAAATAAATCGATGCTGAGATCAAATGTGGTGGTTGTTATTCATAGGGTATATGCCGTGACCGAGAGGAACAAGTGGCTTGCGGGTGTACTCTCCGTTCTGATCGCCGCGCAGTTCGGTTTTGGTTTTTTTTCTATGATCCGGGTTGCAATTCACCCACGCAAGTGCTTCGGCCCATTGTTTGTTCGTGTGTTGTCTCATATCGGCCCCTAGTGCAACCGATGCCAGAGATAAACTTGGACCCGTTCAAGTTTTGCGTTTACAAACGGTGGCGACTTGGGGAGCTCATCTTCGTTAATATAGCGGTCGCTTTCGGTACGCCTCCACCCTCCGACACAGTCTCACCTCAGGAGATCTGATGCATATCACGTTCTATGCACTCTCCACGGCGTGGCATCATAGATGTTCTCGCGTTCTTCACCATTTTGACCACAGCCAAGAAACCGGGGGTCGACGGACACCCGGACATTCCGAGCATCTTGAATACAATTCTGCGAGACGCGACGCTCTACTTTGTATTCATGTTTCTCTGTCAATTTTTGTCCCAGCTGTTCTTGTTTGTCACCCCGGTAGGTGGTTTATGATACATCCGAGGGTGGTTGATCGTGTTGTGCTCATCGTATGTATATGTTCAGGATTCGATTCAGCTCTTTCCTGGGTTGTAAATTTTCCTTCTCTTCGATGCCGAAGAGACATTTGAGTGATTGGTATCACTCTCGCCCTACAGAGCGAGCACAATCCTCGTCCCGGTCATGGCGTCACGTCTCATGCTCTCTTTAAAGAAAGCTGTCGCTGAACCGTTGGGAACGTGGTCTCTCTCAACCATTGCCTACCTAAGCCAGAGAAGGTCAACGGATGACGAAAGCATGGATTTTGCGTCACGGATACTTGGTAGATTGAATGATATCCCGGAAACTTCCATCCCACCGAACGAAGAGGATATAGAGCTTGATTCTGTACCTCAATTGCCTCAAGCTCGTGGGTTACGGTAATCACGACAACGTTCCCCTGATGTCTCGTTGTCAAACATCGGTATGACTTTATTCTCCCCCGTCTTGGCGCTACTGCTGCAGCTGACTCCTAATTTGTCCTTGTAGTCATCCTTGGAGCGGAGCGGGAGCCTTACTGGAAAGACCGGCGGAAGTCCTCGAACCAACCATGAAGGCCCTTGAAGGGTGGGGATGCATCAGGGTCGTTCGATTTCAGAGGGGGTTCAAAAGAGACAACGTCCTCCCAGTGTAATGAATAGGGTCACCCGTTTCCTACGACGGCACAACAAAAATTCTGAGCGCCCCCCCTACTTAGTGTCAACTTTCAAACTAACTTGTACTGACGATGGTGACCGCCCATAAGGTTATGTTCCTGAGGCGTGAAGTATTCTTGGGAAGGTGAGCAGTGACTGTGGGAATTCGCGCTTCTTGTCGAAGCGAACACGAGAGACTTCGCCAATCCTACAATTCCCGCCAACCCGAGGAAGGGGAGATCGTGTAGTGCAAAGACGGGGTCACATGGTATTGTGTGTGGTCATGAAAGTTTATATTCGAAACATATGGAACCGGTGGTGCTAGCGAAAAGTCCTTATGATCTACAGTCCTTCATCCTCGTCATCAGGCAGGGGTACAGCTTCAGCCTAGTGTTGTGAGGGTCCGTCAACATGGGAAAAAGACACCAAAATGAAGAAAGACATACCGCAGCCAGTTCTTGCTGGTACACCCTCATCAGAGCGGGATCGATTTCGACTTCGGCGGGCGCCAAGGCGGGGGCGGCAGCGAACTCGAGAGTAGGGTTCCTTTAGTTATACAAAAGGGGTCAGAATTCACCTCGTAGGTCTGTGGCAATGAAGACTTACCCCACTAGTTTCCTCGCCAACCAGAGGAATGGTTTTTCGAAATTGTAGTTCGATTTGGCCGAAATTTCAAAGTACTGGATGTTTTTCTTTCGGTGGAAAGTCACGGCGCCGGTCTTCACTTTTCGCTCCTGTAAGGTCGTCAGTTTGGTTGACTCGCATTTAGAAGGCGTGAGAGTACCTTGACGTCGACCTTGTTTCCACAGAGGACAATGGGGATACTCTCACAGACACGTTCGAGATCACGATGCCAGTTGGGGACGTTCTTGTAGGTGATACGAGAAGTGACGTCGAACATGATGATACCGCATTGGCCTTGGATGTAGTAACCGTCACGAAGACCACCGAACTTCTCCTGACCAGCAGTGTCCCACACGTTAAAACAGATGGTGCCGAAGTTTGTGGTGAAGGTTAAAGGGTGAACCTCGACACCAAGGGTCGCTGAGAAATAAAAGTTAAGTAGGTTGGGACGCGTTAATAGACAAAAATATGGACACACCAATGTACTTCTTCTCAAACTCGCCAGTCAAGTGACGCTAGAACGCAGATAAGGAAGATCAAGTCCGTGATCAGGATGGATGACGGTAACTCATGATTTACCTTGACGAAAGTGGTCTTGCCAGTTCCACCGTCGCCAACTGCATGCAATCAAGAAGGGTTTTAGACGAAGTACAAGGTAAAGACACGAGCAGGTGGGGGCGAGGTCATCGAGGACCAAGTAGACATAAGTAGACATTATCGATTAGAAATTTTAGTGAAAAGTGATCAGAAACGAGCGTGACAAGATAGCTAGCGGCGATGTGCTTACCGAGGACAAGCTTGAAAGTGGGGATGTTCTTAGGATCAGACATGAATTATTGTCTTTATCGTGTGGCAGGTAGGTAAGGGAGATGGTGGTAGTTGCGGTTCAAAAGATATCGGACGTGGCGCGGCTGTGACTCTTCTTTGGTCATCCAGTTCTGATCATGTCCTCGCAAAAAGTCAAAGGAAAACAAGTCATTGACACAGCCGACGACGATAACGAGCTCTCTGCCGACGAGTCCGGCGGCTCCGAACCTGAACGATCCACCAACGAGCCCAGTGTCCAGACGTCTTCCTCCAAAAAGAAGAAAAAGAAGAAATCCAAGCTTGCCAAAATCCTGAATCCCGTTTCTGGGGCTGCTGAGGATAAACTCGTCGAGACTGTCCTCGAAAATATCAAAGCTGAACGTGCAGATGCGGATGAGGACACCGTCAGGGCCGCCCTACAACAGTTGAATCTCAAGGATGTCGTTGCTGGCAAATCTGATTTGGCCGGAAAGAACCAGAAGGACACCGGAGGTCACAAGGTTCGTGATTATCGCGGTTTTTGTGTGTCTAGCATGCTGATAGTAGACCTGTAGTTCTGGGCTACTCAACCTGTCCCACAATATGGTATTGCTTCGGTTCCTAGCCCAGGAGCAAACAGTTTCACATTGTACTCGATTAGGGGAAGGATCGCCCGAGGAAGATGGCTACATTGAACCTCCAAAGCCTCCCGAAGAGCTCAAGCAACGACCAGATCTTCTCCCCAAGGATTTCGAATGGGCGACGGTAGATATCGACGACCCCGCTCAGGTAAACAACCGCTCTAATCCCCCGTAACTCCGCCAACCCCGCATTATTCAGCTGAAAGAAGTGTACGAACTCTTGTCCGCAAACTACGTCGAGGACGACGACGCATCTTTCCGGTTCAACTACTCTGCAGGATTCTTGAAGTGGTGCGGTTCTCCCATCTCGCGTCAGTTGATGTCAACACGAGTGAACATTAGCACCTCCCCAGGGCCTTACAGCCGCCAGGTTATTACAAGGAGTGGCACCTCGGCGTACGTGTTGCTGCAAACAAGAAACTTGTAGCATTCATCTCTGGTGTTCCAGTTACGCTACGCGTTCGACAAAAGTATGTGCCAGCCGTTCAGCCCTCGATTTTATATATTAATTCTATGGAAGGGAGATCAAGGCCAGCGAGATCAACTTCCTTTGTGTGATCAAGAAACTGCGTCATAAACGACTTGCTCCCGTCCTGATTCGAGAGGTTACCCGACAATGCAACCTCAAGGGGATCTCCCAGGCGATATATACCGCGGGAGTTTTCCTACCAACTCCAGTATCAACCTGCCGGTTCGTCAGCTACGACCGCTTGTGGTTGGGCCCGCACTGACTATGAAGGATAAGATATTACCATCGTTCGCTCAACGTCCCAAAACTCCTCGACGTCAAGTTCACCTACATCCCGCGGAATTCGACTCGCGCTCGAATGATACTCCAGTATAAACTTCCTTCGACCCCTGAACTTACCGCTTCTGGTCTGCGGGAGATGGAAGAGCGCGATGTGGAACAAGTGTCGGATTTATACAAGCGGTACATGGACAGGTTTGACATGTCACCGCTAATGACGGTTGAAGAAGTCAGGCATAACTTCCTGAGCGGCAAGGGAACTGGAGAGATCGACCCGTCTGGGAGGAGGGAAGGTCAGGTACTTTGGGTTTATGTTGTCGAGGTGATCCCAATGCCCTTCTGTCCGATGTGAAAGGTCTCACCGAGTAAATTTTACCTTTCGTAGGACCCAGGTACGAAGAAGATCACAGATTTCTTCTCGTTCTTCTCCCTCCCATCTTCAGTCATCGGCAACATCAAGCATTCCGTGTTGGATGCCGCTTATCTCTATTACTATGCCACTGAGACTGCATTCGAGCCACAGGCCGAAGAGTCTGGTGCTCTAAAACGTCGCTTGGAGGACCTTATCAAGGATGCTTTGGTCGTTGCTGACCAAGCAAAGTTCGACGTGTTCAACGCGTTAACTCTCATGGATAATGTTCCATTGCTGGAGCCATTGAAAGTAAGGCACGTCTTGTGCTGCTGTTGTTCCAACGAATTAAGGCTTCGTTTGCGTAGTTCGGAGCTGGCGACGGTTTACTCAATTACTACCTCTACAACTGGCGAACTAGCCCACTCGCCGGTATGGAAGGCAGAGACGGTGTCAAGCCTGGACAAGGTGTCGGAGTCGTCATGATCTAATTGCCAGCCATGGAGTATCCTGATACGTGTCTGGATAACAAAACCAAAGTAACCAGCAACTAAAACTAACCCAGGTACGAAACTGTATACCTTAAACTCTAAAGTTGCGGCAACATGTACAAGCCCATTTTTATACGG
This sequence comes from Thelephora ganbajun, assembly GCA_014904855.1. NCBI lineage: Eukaryota > Fungi > Basidiomycota > Agaricomycetes > Thelephorales > Thelephoraceae > Thelephora > Thelephora ganbajun. Next base: position 46,316 of record MU118031.1, read on the forward strand.
AATGTATGAATGCAATCGCTAGTGACCTCATGCGAGAAGCCTTCTACGTGACTTAGGTTTTCGTCCTTCGCCGCCGTTTGACTCGTTCGGCGAGGGTGAGAGTTGAAGAACCATCGTCGTAGGTCTCTTCCACGATAGCAGTCGCGAATACAATCTGTTGTGACGAATCTGTGGTTTCCACCTTCACCTCGACTTTTGCCCCCCCTCGTTTCCGTTTCGTAGTCGGGGTTGGCTCTGGCGTATCTTCTGGGGTCAGGAGTCCAGTACCGTTAACCGGTGTCTGTTTTTCCGTGCCGTAATCTGCGAAGGACTTGAGGTCCGAAGTGAACAGAACCTATGAACGCATGTCGGGAACCTCATTAATTCTATCCCTGCATCACATACCGAATGCGCCCAACCAGCATAGTCTCCCCACACGTCTGCCAACTTCGTGGCGACCTCTTCGTACAACTTCGGAGTCATTGGTATTTTTCCGCCTTTCGCGGAGGGCATCTTGACTCCGTAGTGCTTGTGGGCAATTTGGTGGACGTGCGTGTCGACAGGGACAACTTCCCTCTGAAAGTTTGAAGCCAGGTCAACATAGATCGTCCTTTGGAGCGGTTCAGGTTACCACACAGACCTTGTCCAAGCTCATTAAGAGCACGCAATCCGCGACTTTACGCCCTACCCCCATGAGCTTGGTCAGTTCTTCTCTCGCGACAGCCGTTTGTTCATTCCTCAAACCGGCTAACCACACCTCTGCAGGCTCTTGCCCGACATAAAATGCAGACGGGAGTTTGGATGATGAAGGTTCAAAGTTACGTTCGACCAACATCTTGGCGGTTTTCTGAATGAAATCGGCTCGGTAACCAAACCCAAGTGTACGGAGCTTAGTGGCCACTTCGGAGGCGGCCAGAACTGACGGTGGTGGGAATGGATGGTATGGTTCCGGTTCCCCGGACCCTGATGGTGGAAGGAGGGCGAGGAGGAAAGGAGAGTAGTTTGCGCAGAGAGATTTCACCATCTTAGAGATCCGTGAAATGTTGTTATTAGAAGAGCAAATGAACCTGGTGTATGCGTAGAATAAATGACGGGGCCATCGTTACAGGATGGAAGGTACGGAACGAAAATCACATACGATATGAGGTTCTCCCAAGGGTCTTGTCTCAAAATTCTGATACCACTAAAGCGTTCCTGTAATCCGTTGAAAATGGGATCCCGTTCGCTCCACGTTCGATAGAGCTCTTGGAGGTCAATATCCAACTGAAAGTAATCGTTTATCCATTCTATGGTCTCCGCATCACGTCTCGCCGTCTCCTCCGTAGATGTTGGAGGATTAGGGAACACGGCATTCCAAAGGAGAGCTTCTTGGGACTGTCGTAGGCAAATTACGCGGTCTCGCAGGCACAGTCTATATTCATGGGACGGTTGACCGAGTTGTGCTGCTTCCTCTTGCCCTTCTGAGGCGGCCAACGGGAAAATCGACCACCGGAATGACTGACCGCATTGCAATACGGCTGCCAGAGAGAGTTGGGAAAGAGAAAGGGGTATCTTGCAGAAAGCTATCGTGGTCGACATCTCCGTTGGTGAAACCTTGAGGGGCGAAACGCGCCTGTGGCGCGTTTCGCACGACTCGTCACCTGGTGACCCGCACCTCCCCAAAGATATGGCCGACGGAGATTCATTTCTTCCGCGGATACAATCTGTATTTTATGCTGTATTCGATAACGACCAGGGTCCAAAAATTGTGTACCAAGTCCCGGAAGGTCTTATCGCCGTTCCAACCGACCTTTCGTCTTCGCAACATCTTCAACCTCCCACGAGTGCTACTGCTGGAATCTCGTCTCCTTGGAAGAGACCGTCAACTGCGAATACCGTGCTCTTCCACTTTGACGAAATCTCGAAATACGGTGCGCCCACCCGCCCATACCTCAGTTTGGAGGGTTTGACTATCGATTTTTAGTGATACCACAAAGCCCCCTTTGTGGTAGGCTAGTGACTTGCCCTACTCGAGATCACCGAGTCATCGGCTTCCCTGTGGAGTTGCGTGGAAACTACGATCGGAATTACCTGCGATACAACGTCTGTTTCGTGTTTAACCGATCTGCGGATCTCAGTTGTTACGAACCTGTCGTACGGAAGGTCAGCCGGGTCCTGACGTCTTACGAGGTAGGTTCGAAGTGTGAAACTGCTTTGCGAGTTAATCGAGCTTCAGCCGTTAGGAAGAATCTGGATTCCTTTCCAATCCCAAGACGTCGACGCAGATCCATGCAATCCTCGAGCAACTCTATGAGGACCTGAACTCATATTCTGAGACTTCAATACCGATTGACCAGTTCAACTCAATCCAACTCAAAATCCTCCCGTTCTACCCCAATCCCCCACAGGTACACGATTGGCAAGTGAGCTGGACCGACTAACTCGTTTTCGCGTTGCTAAGTTGGTGGAACAGGTCCCACTTGCGTTGGTGGACCTTATGAAACGGGCAGAACCAAATTGGGACCTAACCATGCTAAAAGTAGGTTTCCTCTCCCAAAGTTCGTGAGCTTCGTGACTCACGGGTCAGGTTTGTAATGTCATCGACGGGGTATCCCATGTATCCCGCCTTGCGGCCCTCGCAGACTGCGACCTCGAACTTACGAGACAAGCAATCGCACATCTCTTGTTCGTCAGAATCACCTTCCTAATTCAACTTTCCTATTGATCCCAGGCTCAGACATTACCAGGTCATTATGATGACCGACATCTTCCAATTCTCAAACATGTACACACTAAGAAGGAGTATCCAATGGCTCGCAGACGAACGTCATGTCTACGAAGAATGCGGTCCATACGTGACACTGCCAGGTACGCGTGGTCTAATTCGCTCTCGCATAGGCTGGCCGACATTTCGCTCTTAGGGCGTCAAGTACCAGATTGGCCGAGATTATTGTATCTCTACTCTCGGATGAAACCGGGAAAAACTGTTCTGGAATGGATGCAGGAGTACCAAATCGAACGGTGGGGAATTGAAGTTCGGAGGTTCACCAGTTTTGGTGTCATCAAGGTAGTTGAGGAAGGCTTGATGCGATGGCGAGAGTTACTCAGTTTTGCACTAGGGTTTCCTCCGTCGGGTCCACAGGTGGCCCGTTCTCCTACCTGATACTCAGTCGTCACACGTCTCGACGGAACGCAGGTCTTCGAGTTCTGCGGTGCGAAGGCGTGCAGCGAGCTTCTCCAACTCCATGTTTCCAGTCCCAACCCAACAAAACATCGACCAACTAACACCCCCACAGTACGCTAATCGTGGTCGTCCACCCGATCGCCCAGAACCGTTCTCTCCTCGTCAACCTCAACCACACTCTCTAGCACAGGAGACAGTGACGGGACAGCGGAAACTGAGTGCGGCTGAAAATGCTCTAGAGTTACTCAGGAATCAACATCCGAGGCGTCGAGCAGATTCGGCGGCGACCACAAGAGGTCACTCGACGAAGACCGAGCTGGTCTTTGCCCGCAGGAGTTCAGAAAAGGGTTCTGAAAGAGGTGAACGAGGGTCTGACAACCTCAACACCCGTCAGCCGCCCCAGAACCTCCGATCGATGTTGTCTAAATTGTCTCAAGGTCTCCCGGGAACACGACCTCCAGATCCACCAGCACCTCCATCCTCTCCCGTCATGACCACTCACCCTCTCTCGCTCCACGTCAGGCCATCGGATTCGTCGCCTACGCCGGTACAGCAATCGCAACGGACCTCGAAGGCGAGCTTCGGGTCCAGTGGGGTTGGTCTAGGCACGGATTCAACCGTTGGGACGGTTTCTACTTTGGTCGTGCCCTCGGAATTGGCCCAGCTGCTGGATGGAGAGCATCATACTGACGAATTGGCGACTAAGTTTGAAGCAGGATGGCCGATGTTGCAGAAGTGGTTAGTTGTGATTAGTGGAGGCAGCGGAGACGGTGATTTTGGGAGAGTTGTCATGGTCTACCGGTGAATAAAGCGCATTCACTGTGGGCGTGCACACTATTGGAGTGAAATTCCGGCGACTGAGAAGGGGTCCGCTCGGCATGTCGGAGGGCGAGTTGCCTCGTGGAGATATTACGATGGAACAATATATTACGCTAAGGTCCTGTTTGCATTAACATAACCAGTACCGTAGCATGCGAATAACAGTTCTGGGGGATTTGTCATTGAACCTCGATGGGGGGCGATTTTGAAGGAGATACCAAAGAACTCTTTGATATCTCGTAGAAACTGTATCCTGGAATAGGGGACAGGATCAGCATCGAGGAATTAAAAGTGACTAAAGGAAGCTTCGTACGTTCTCGCGGTTGGTTCACTCATCACGCATCGACCAACATCTTCGCTCCCGAGAACCATGTATAATAACACGAATGGTTGATGAAGCCTGTCAATGCATCCGCCTCGTTCAATCTCTGTGAGTAGTGAATATGTTGATTGTAAGGCGATATCTTCTGGGGTGGCCCCAGGTTTTGAGACGGCCTCTGAACAGCGCAGAGCACCTGTTGTGGATTCTGCAAGGAGGGTTAAGGCGTACCCAGGCGACCTGTTCAAATGGTCAGTCTCGCAGGCAGGTTTCAAATGAATGCTTGACTTGCTTTCCACCGTCATCCCCCTTGTACACATCCGAGTACAGGTAGATATCGGGGATGAATTGGTTGAGCACCGACCTGCTTGCCTCGATCATGCGATTCGAGAATTGGGGGCTCACACGAACCGCGTGTCTGTAGCCAGATTAAGCGTTGCGGTCGGGACACTGGGGAGGGGGAGGACTGACGAGATACCGCGTATCCGTTTGATCTTTCCGGGATCGACGAAGTTAAGGGTTTTTGCCTGTTTAATTACAGGGCACAGAAACTGGACTTCACCACCACCGAGGGGTGGGGAACCCCGCTTCTTTATCTTTGGATCGAAATGAGCAACTCCCCACATGCGCCGAGATAATCCGTACTCACTCGGAGCTCGAGCCCGTCCGAGATACCAAATAACTCTAGGTGGGGTAGTGTCACTGTTCGAATCATGTCTGCCTTTTTCCAATGAGAATTCAATCCGCCCCTAAATCACGTTCGGTTGTGCTCACAGATAGATCATTGTCGTCCGTGGTAACGCCTCTGAGGGTGAGGTCTAAAGGCCTTTTGGAGAATGGGGCTATCATAATGACAGGCTCCAGGAAATAACCGATTGAGCGAGAAAGTGGACACTCGTGGGTGACTGGACCTCCAGCGATGATCCCGGGTTTCAGCAGAATCGTGGTACCTTAGCCAAAACGCTGCTTAGCCAGAACGTCAGAACTGAGGTTGGCACGGACATACCAGTAACTGAAATTTCGATGACGGTTCCGTTTGTCACCCTCTCGAGTAGTCTGAGAAGACTGACTTCATAGTCTGTTCACGACATCGAACGTGTTCAACTTTGCTGTGCACATCCTCGATTATCTGGTCAAATGGACGGACCTCTAAGGCCGGGGTTCGCATCCGCCGAGCGGATTTTATCTATACGCACAGGACGGCCGGAGAGGACAGATAGCGCGAGTCTTTGTCTGAAGTATTCGTGGCCGCTGAAGGACAGGGGGGTGTCCGTCGGATCTGTCGCTGGGGTCATACCGCGAAAAATGTTGGTCAAATTCGATCATTTTGTGAGGGCGTCTCTCCGATCTCATGGTAGACCACCTCGGTCACCCTCACTCCCTGTCTCGAGGAACAACCGATGCTTGAGGATGAATCAACAGCGAAACTGAACCCATGACGTTCTCAATTGCGTCATTGTCGACCCCAATTACTTCGAAAGGCATCATGTTCACTTCTGAGGATGCCATGGTTCACTATAAAAACTCGAACCGGGGACTGCAGCGCCTTCTCCATCTCGCATTCCCCCTTCATCTACTCAGATAAGCTCAAGAGAATGCCAGCTATCGCTCCTGGAAGCAAAGTCCTCGTCACTGGCGCGAACGGATTTTTGGCTACCCACGTCGTGAAAGCCTTTCTCGATCGCCAGTACTCTGTCAGAGGAACTGTCCGCTCGCAGGAGAAAGGGGACCATCTGCACAAACTCTTTTCCTCCCATGGGAATAAATTCGAAACCGTTGTGGTCAAGGATATCACTCAGGTAATGGTCTCACGCTTTGTGGCAACCCTAGATCTCATTCCCCGCGCAGGAGGGTGCCTTTGATGAAGTAATCAAGGATGTCGACGCTGTTGCTCATACTGCTTCTCCATTCCATTTCGAAGCCGACGATCCCAACGGTAGGTTGTGGTGAACCTCTACATGAGTCGGAAGCTGATGTTCAGATCTAGAACTCTTTATCCCTGCTATCAACGGCACCAAGGGTATCCTCCAAAGTGCCCGCAAGAGGTATGACCAATCATTCCCATCCTCACCTTGTCGCTTAGGACATGTTAGCACTACCATTAAGCGCATTGTTATTTTGTCCTCCACTGCCGCCATTTCGAACGCTCCAAATCCAGGAAAGGTCTACACGGAGGAAGACTGGAACGATGTCGCCATAAAAGCGGTGGAAGAGCACGGGAAGGCAGCCTCGGGTGATGAAAAGTACTCTGCCTCTAAAATGCGAGCAGAGAAAGGCAAGTAGAATGAACACGGTCACCAACGTAGTATCTCATGCTAATGAGTGGTTTTGAGTAGCCGCATGGGACTGGTACAACACCAACAAGGCTTCTGTCGAGTGGGATCTGACCACGATCAACCCACCATTCGTAAGTTTACTCAACTGAACCCCGCGTCGTGTCCTTTGACCAGCGTTTCGTCCCTTAGATTTTTGGCGTGGGTTTTTCCTGTGGTGGTTTTAAAAATGTGTTTAATCACGTTTTTCCGCAGCCGACCCTTCACGAGGTTGACAAGCTTGAGAATCTGAACACTTCCTCCCAGTTGTGGTATGAACAGGTAGTTAAGAATACCAGTAATAGTCCCGACCTTGGCAAGTCCGTGGGCTCCTACGTCGACGTCCGTGATGTCGCTCTCGCCAACGTGTTGGCAGTAGAGAAGGAGGCAGCCGGTGGCGAGAGGATCCTGGTTCCAGCGGGCAAGTCACTACCACCGAGTCCTCGGGTCAATTATTAACACCGCCGCTTAGCTCCTTTCACTTGGCAGGATATGAGTAGGTGGTATCCATTGTATTCACCTTCTCAATCTACTGACCCTTAGCAACAGTCAACGCATCGAGGAAAGTTGGCCCATCTATCGGTCTGAACAACTTACCCCAGGGCTACACTGGCTACGACGCTTCGGAGGTCACCTATGAAACCGTATTCAGCGGTGAGAAATTGAAGGGGATCCTCGGTTTCAAACCGATCCCCCTCGAGGATACCGTCAGAGACAGCTTGTTAGACTTCAAGGCTCGCGGCTGGCTGTAAAAATGGTCTCTAACGAACTCTTGGAACGTAACCTCATAACTTGCAATGTGTAACGCAAACTTGTAATTACCCTTCCAATACACTTCATGGCCAATTTCTCCCTTGAGAATGTGTCGGCGAACTTGACGGGGTATTCGTGGGAAACCGAATCCTACATGCGCGTCTACCCTCCAAAGTCCCTCCAGTCCCAATCACTAATACCACCAAGCTATGATGACCTTGAATGGGACGGCAGATACGGCGGACTGGGGGTCCAGGTACTACCATGTGGATCAAATCCTCGATAGGCCTGGTCCACGAACCGATCCTTCGTTCCTTGCCGGTGAAGAAGTATGGCAAACCTGCTGAATCTATACAGCCGATGCTCACTGACACTATTGTGCTGGGCGGCGTCCAAAGGTCAAAATGTTCCTTAGGAATCAGTGCAAGATCTTAGTCATTGGGGCTGGAGGTCTGGGATGCGAAATCCTCGCGAACCTCGCTTTATCAGGGTTCAAGGACATCCATGTTATCGATATGGACACCATAGACATCAGCAATCTGAATAGACAGTTCTTGTTCAGGTGCGTGACGTATACTTGCGCTCGCAAGCCATGGCTTGACTAGGTGTTCTTTTCCGGTTCGATAGGCCCAAGGACGTCGGGAAGCCAAAAGCAAGAGTGGCGGCAGAGTTCATTATGAACAGAGTGCCGGGAGTTGTAGTTACCCCGTATGCGCCCACTCCTGAACTAGATATCTTAACGCTCATCATTAACTCAGATATCATGGAAAGATACAAGACAAAGGCGAAGACTATTACATGCAGTTCAACCTCGTCATTTGTGGCCTCGACTCAGTAGAAGCGAGACGATGGATCAACGCAACCCTCGTTAACATGGTCGATCCTGAGTTTCCAGAGAGCCTAAAGCCCTTGATTGATGGAGGTACAGAAGGTTGGTCCGTCTGTTTAAGATTCTCTATGGCTGGCGACCGACCACTACTCAGGCTTCAAGGGTCAAGCCCGTGTCATCCTCCCCACTGTTTCATCGTGTTACGAATGTTCTCTCGATATGTTGAACAAGCCCACAACGTTCCCGATCTGTACCATCGCAAATACACCTCGGCTACCAGAGCATTGCATCGAGTGGGCGTCTGTTCTTGAGTGGCCCCGTGTTTTCCCAGGTTTTTTTTCTTTCATTCACTAATATACCGATGTGGATTTATGCGCTAATCTCTTTGTTTCACTTTCCTTAGATAAGAAGATGGACACGGATGATCCTGAACATATTGACTGGTTGTTCAACCAGGCGTCTCGTCGTGCTCAGGAGTTTAAGATCGAAGGCGTTACTTGGTCGCTGACGCAGGGTGTCGTCAAGAATATCATCCCAGCCATCGCCTCCACGAACGCCATTATCGCAGGTACGAGAATTCTCTTCCTACCGTTACTTTTTCCGCGATGTTGATTGGCCTTCGCAGCCTCCTGCTGTAACGAAGCATTCAAGATCGCAACAAGTTCTGCAGCATTCTTGAACAACTATTTCATGCTGATCGGTACAGACGGTGTATACTCTTATACTTTTGAGCACGAGAAGAGATCTGACTGTCCTGTTTGCGGTGGAGAATTGCTCGAATTGTCAATCAGCTCAGATTTGACGGTGGAAGAGCTCATAGAGATGCTCACTGAGCGACAGAATATGTACGTTCGTTTCTTCTTTCCTCTACCACCCTTTTGTTGGCTCCGTTGACGCTGGGTTTTTCTCGATAGTCAAATCAAGAAGCCGTCGTTATCCACGCCAACGGGCAAGATCTACTTCCAGGCACCACCGCAACTGGAAGCAGTTACGCGACCAAACCTGGAGAAGAAGGTCTCGGAGTTGGTTCCGAATGGGGGAGAGGTCACTGTTACTGCCTCCACTCTGCCGTTCAACTTATCCCTTCGCATTTTATATAAATGATCCCTATCACTTCTTTCCTCCCCCCACACCCTCACATTCACATCTCGATCTCGAAGGGAAGGTCGCGTCATAACTCAAACACAGATTGTATCTTCCTTCGCTTGAATGTACCAAAAGTAGATATCACACATCTCCTCTCCTCATATCGACCACCGGAAGCTTGAGTCTGAGTTACCTGCAAAGTCTATTTCTTATGAAATCATATCGATATCGTCCCGAGATAATGGTACAAAAATGTGGGGAAACAAGAAAAGAAACCAGAAGATCGCGTGGGTGGATTTCAGTGAGGGGTTCGTAATTGATAATTTATCCTTCTCCCTCTGGAACAAGACCCCGGCCCCTGGGCCTAAGAGGCATCCGCATGTCTACATCAAAGGGTGAATGTTTAATCACTGTCATAATCGATCATATCATCGTCATCCACACCCCAATCTGGGGATGGACTCCGAGTCTTCTCTCTCTCCTCCACCTGGTTGGCCGTGCTCTTACCAATCCGACTCGGTAGCACCGGGATGCTAGCACCCCCAGCTCCCGTGACTCCTGAGGGTTTCCATGCACCTTTACCCAATTTCTGGCCCTCACCCCAGTGTTCGCTGTTGCCTCCGCCTTGCGCACTTTTGGCTTTAGACTTCCCCTTCTTGTCAGAATCGGGTGGGACATATTCAACGTATCGGTAGCCAAAGAACAGCTTCCCAAACGGAAGGTTGAGAGGAGCGGGTGCTTGGCTGTCGTTTTCTAATGAGCTGTTTGTGACGATTCGGTGTTTGCTGTGGAAGGGAAAAGTAAATAAATGTTTCCGTGGAAATGAAGGCAACAGATGATAGGTCGGGACGACGTACTCGGTGCGGATGATCCGACTATCAGTGGTGACTTCCTCTACCTTGCGGTGGCTGATACCCCTGCCCTTGGTCTTCCTTCCTTCCAGAGTCTGACCCTTTCCTTTGAAACTCTCCCACGTATCTCCGTCCTTACTCAATGTCGTGCCCCCAACTCTTGATGGACCGACAAACACACCACTCTGGGAAGATGATGGCCGCGAAGACCCCGGAGTTTGTTGGTTCAAATCGATCTTGAGCTTAGATGCCATCGTAGCAGGAGGCGCCACCTTGGGACGCTCCGGTTCGACATAACCCTTCGGTGTGGCAAAGTCTACCTCGAGGTCGGTGTCCAGGACATCGATACCTTCGCCACCCGGGTTCGTTTCCATAATCAAGAAACCGAACACTATCGAATTGTAAATGATTTCGATGATGTCACCTTGGGTGAGACATGAAAAATGGCGGAGAGCCTGTTCAAGTCTGCGAAAGATTAAGTTTACAGGGTACCGGGAGGACATTGATCTCGGTTTGAATACGTACACGGCCTTTGGATCTGAGACTTCAAGGAAATGCACGGATTGTGCTTGCAATTTGACCATCTTTCCTTTTGGTAACTCCGCACCAGTGATCCGTACTGGATCGCCTTCATTAAGTCGGAGAGTCTTCATCATCCAGTACGGAAGGTGAACAACCCCCTCCTGGGCAATGAACTCGAGCACACCAGCGTGTGTAGAAGCCGCAGAGTTTGCCGGATTGTGTAATTTAAACTTCCATGGGGATTGTAAATCCAACGATGTTAGATGTGCCAAGGCCGACGGAGGCATAATTACTAGGAGTTGAAGGAGAGGACAGATAGGTGAGGGTATGAATAAAGCGATTCTGAGAGTGTGACCCACTTTTTCCACCATAGCTGAGGTTCTCTCGCTCCTTTCCGGGGAGCATAGCTACACTGTATGCTTTGAGGTGTTGGTCGAACTGCCGTGGATTGGCAAGGTGTCCGCCTATTCCGCTAGAGATAGCAGGTCTTCGTCAGAGACGCTCCACAGAAACTGCAGCACGAAGTGCCGCCACGCACTTTACCAACTGGGCAAACAGATTTGGTCCCACATTTGGTCCAAACTATGGAGGCACGGATGGTCAGGTCTCAGAGATCCAAGTGACGTAGAATTGAACGCTTACAAAATCCATAACGCCCAGAGTGTCCTAAGTCGTGTTTTGAAGATGAAACCGCGACGGTGGGCGGTTGCAAGTGGAACCCGACGTGGTGGATTGGAGGCAAGTACGCAAGCGTTCTACAGGGGACCACGTGAGGCCGATCTCCCCCTTCTTCCCACACCCTCTTACTCAAAAATCAGCAGCCGTTTATCATGACTACGCTGGCAGCAACTCCTGCTCCTGCAAAGTCTGGATCAAATGCTGCATTCAATGACAAGGTCTGATCTTGCAAGAAAACTCGAAAGAAATGACGATTGATGTGGATTTGTGGAAATTAGGGCAAACCAATGGAAGTGAGGTTATCAAACATGGTTGCTGCCAAAGGTGGGCTGGAACACCCGACGGGATATCTTTGTAAAATCCTGACTGTTGACTGGGTGTGGTCGTAATACAGCGATCAGCGATGCCGTTCGCACCTCACTCGGTCCAAGGGGAATGGATAAAATGGTGATCTTTCAACAACCTACTGTGTATACTGGTTCCTGAACGCGTTTTCCGTCAAGATCCAAACCTCCAAGGGGGAGGTCATCGTCACTAACGACGGAGCCACCATCCTGCGGAGCATCCAGGCGCTTCATCCTGCTGCCAAAATGGTCCGTCTAGCGAGAGTCTATAGTAATCTTATCGGAAATCATTGAGGGCGCATAACTTCTATAGCTCGTCGATCTGTCTGCCGCACAAGACGTCGAAGCTGGTGACGGCACCACTTCTGTTGTCGTGTTGGCCGGAAGTCTACTAGGTGGAGCAGAAAAGATGCTTAATAAGGGTATCCACCCGACCATTATCGCGGAATCGTTCTTGAAAGCTTCCGTGAAGGCCGTGGAATACCTCACAGAGATCTCGGTTCCAATCAACTTGGATGACAATGCGGCTCTGCTGCGGGCAGCCACTACCTCACTCAACTCAAAGGTGAGTTCCCTTGTCATCTGGCTGACACTTACTCCCGCTAATGACATGCTCAGATCGTCTCGCAATATTCCTCTACCCTTGCTCCGATCGCTGTTCAAGCCGTTCGTCGTCTCGTAACGCAAACTTCCTCGAATGTCGATTTGCGAGATATCCGTATCGTCAAAAAAGTCGGCGGCACCATTGAAGACACTGAACTCGTGGAGGGTGTCGTCCTGAACCAAAATGTTGTTGTCTCTGCTGGGGGTCCAACCCGGGTGGAAAAAGCCAAGATCGGTCTCATTCAGTTCCAACTGAGCGCTCCAAAACCAGACGTGAGTGTTGGTATCTTAGATTCGAGTGAAAACCTCACGCTACGCAGATGGACAACACTGTTATCATCAATGACTACAGGCAGATGGACAAGGTCATCAAAGAGGGTCGACAGTACCTTCTAAACATGTTCAAGAAAATCAAGAAAACTGGTTGCAACGCCTTGTTGATCCAGAAATCAATTCTTCGAGACGCAGTTGACGAGACCGCCCTGAGTTTCCTGAAAAAACTCAACATTCTTGTCGTGAAGGATGTAGAACGGGACGAAATCGAGTTCCTGTCGAAGAGTCTGGGATGCAAACCGATTGCGGATATTGAAGCCTTCACAGAAGACAAGCTGGGTTACGCCGAGTTGGTCGAGGAGACGAGCGACTCGGGTCCAAAGGTGGTCAAAATTACTGGCGTCAAGCATAAAGGGAAGACGGTGAGCATCCTGGCGATGGGAAGCAACAACTTGGTATTGGAGGAGTGCGAGAGGAGTTTGCACGATGCTCTGTGTGTAGTGAGGTGTCTGGTTAAGAAGCGGTGAGCTCGCCGTTTTCTGTCGTCCGGAGCAATCGTTGACATCGAGCGTACCCAGTGCGTTGATTGCTGGTGGAGGATCGCCTGAGATCCACGTCTCGCGGCTGCTGGCGAACTATGCTCATTCGCTGAAGGGTATGGAAGCGTACTGTTTCCAGGCTTACGCGGACGCGCTTGAGGTTATTCCGACGACCCTCGCTGAAAACGCGGGCCTTAACCCGATCGCCATCGTCACCGAGCTTCGGAACCGGCATGCCCTCGGCGAGAGGAACGCGGGAATTAACGTCCGAACTGTACGTATCATGTGTTGGTTGGGATGATCCGTTCTTACGAACTGCTGTGGTTTCGCAGGGTCTGATCTCAAATATCTTGGACGAAGATGTCGTCCAACCTCTGCTTGTCTCCACGAGTGCGATAGAGCTTGCTACCGAGACGATTTGTTTGTTGCTGAAGATCGATGATTACGTACAAGCTCGGTAGACACTCCGATTCGTCACGCAAGTCGATGTACTGTAGATTTCTGCATTTGTACGGAGAGTCACTTCACTCCACTTTCCGTACACCGCGGATGAGCAAACGTGAGAACGGGTTACCCAAATGGACGTTATCGGTCCATCCAACGACACCTTTATCTAGGTTTCATTGGTCCCTCCTTGATCATCCTCGCCTCAAACTCGCGCCTCTCTGTTTCACAAACGACCAGTGAAGATACTTGAACAAATATGTCTGGAACAGGTCCAAGGGAAAACATCTTTCCGACCCGGATGGCATTGACGAACATGAAGTTAAGACTGAAGGGAGCTCAGACCGGGCACTCACTTCTTGCCAAGAAGCGAGATGCTCTTACCACCAGGTTCCGGTCAATCCTGAGAAAAGTAGATGAGGTGCGTCCTTCCGTTCCCCGCATTTTCTGGAGCTCGTGTCACCCCAGGCTTCATTGCATCTATCAGATGCATCGAATGCGTGGCTTGATATTCGAGGATAGAGGAGGGTGGGTTTAATTGACGTGTGTCAGTCTGTAGGCTAAACGAAAGATGGGACGGGTTATGCAACTCGCTTCGTTCTCATTGGCGGAGGTGACTTACGCCACCGGAGACATTTCGTATCTCGTCCAAGAACAAGCCAAGACTGCGACATTCAGGGTGAAGGCTAGGCAAGAGAACGTATCTGGTGTCGTGTTGCCCGCTTTCGACGTAGATCGCGTTGCTGGAAGTGGTAAGGAGTTGGAACCGGGATGTTCCAAGTTCTCATTCCCTGATTGACCTTTACCAACGTGTAGATTTCAACCTGACCGGCCTCGGACGTGGTGGTCAACAGGTGTTACGAGCCAAGGAGGTCTATGCGAAAGCGGTCGAAACGCTGGTAGAACTCGCGTCACTCCAGACTGCCTTCACGATTCTGGATGAAGTTATTCGGGCCACAAACCGACGTGTAAACGCTATCGAACATGTCGTGATACCTCGTCTCGAGAACACCGTCAAATATATCCTCAGTGAACTTGATGAAATGGACCGAGAGGAATTCTTCAGGTCCGTATGTGACCTTGGCCACAAAGAACTGTACTCAAATCCCCGTGTAGGCTCAAGAAGGTCCAGGGGAAGAAGAAGCGAGACGCAGAAAAAGCGGAAGCTGCAAAGATGATAGAAGCAGGTGCTGCTGGTGAGGCTGACGGTGAGGTCAAGATGGAGACACCTTCGACGACAGAACAAGCAAGTGACTTGTTGAACGACAAGGATGGAGACGTCATTTTCTAGCCTAATTTTCCGACACGATGCTCCTTTACACCCTCATCGTTCGTTCCAACAGAGTCTCGTAAAAAATGTACACGATGCTCGAGTAATACACATATTATCGTGTTGTATGAAGTCGCAGGTGTACGAAACGAAGCGTTTACTGCAACCCAATGTTAGAGTGATTGAGAGAACCAGGTAACGAAGGTAACCAACCTCAACAGCCTCGGCCTCAGTGGTTGACTTCTTGCGGTCTTTTCGCTCAAGGATCGCCCGCCTATCCTTGTCAAGTTTGAGAGAGGTGACAACGACGTTGCTTGGGTGGACGCCAATGGGGACCGAAGAGCCGTTCGACTTGTCCCTCTGGACACGATCGATGTGGATGACCCACTTTTTACGGTAGACCTGGGTGACCTTTCCCTCACGGCCCTTGTATTTTCCGCGGACAATCCTGACTTCGTCGTCCTTGCGAACGGGTATTGATCGTGTCTAGATAAATGAAGAATATCCGGTCAACACAACCGCGATGGTTGGGGTAAATTCTGGAGAACAGAACGGACGTTGTATTTTCCCCTCAGCTCCTTGGAAAGGGAAGATGACATGATCTTCCTCCGTACGGAGGATGGAGCAGAGAAGTGAGCCTTGCGCGATTTGCGCCTGGCGGAGGAAACGTCTATATCAAGTACAGAGTCATTAGGAGAACATATTTACGGTGTTTCTGGGGTTGGAGCTGACCGGCATTGAACTTCATCGTTGTCAGGGTCTTAAGGGATGGAGTTGTCAGTTATTGGCGAGACTGGGGAACCCTAACCTTACCGTCCAGTGGCTGATCCCACTGTACAGCACACGGCACACTCTCGGCGTTCTCCGAGGACACGTCCCTGCCGGCCCGAGTTCGGCGTCTAACCTCTAAGCCTACGCCCCAAATTAACATCGAGGATAGTTGGGCTAACTAACGCCCATAGCGGCTTCTTCTTGCCTGAAACGCAACTGTTCTCGCACGTATTGGTATTTGCATTTCGCATGGGTCGTTATGCGTTATGAATCGACTGGTCAGCAGTCATTAAGCGCTCATAAATCAGGTCACCAGAGGTTGGGTGCGGCCCAATGTTTCATCAATGCTCGGAGCCGTCCATCAGGCGAAATCGTTCGTTGCTGGGCTTGTAGGTCTTATAGTAGTTGTCTAACTACATTTTATCATGTCGCCCCTGATCTGATACAACGAGGAAGCACCGTCTAAAAACACTCCGCACTATCTTGTGCAAGACGCGGTGAATCAGGGATTGTTTTGCATCCCCGTACAGATGGTATATTTGCCAAGTTCCCGCCCTGATGCCTGGCACGGTTTATGGGGTGACAAGAGGGACGACACGCCTGGCGCTACTAAGAGGTTACTCCGCTTCTAGATTCAGAAGCACAGAGATAATCCGATTGTGATACTCCAGATTGAGGCACCTTGGGTGCGCTTACTTGTTCACGTCGCAGCGCTTGACACACAACAGATGCTGGAACCGAACATACAAATGCGGCTTAGGTCGTAGGGGCACGGACTCAGCGAGATCTCGGCCACTCGTTCTATCTCGGCAACAGAAAGGATTGAATATGGATGTGATCAGGCTGTCCTCGCGGAAGTGGCGTGTTCTTGAGTCTGATTCGAGGGTACTGCGCTCTATTGAACCCGTGGCTTGCCCATCTCTCTCCATGCGAGCGAGATGTCAGCGTTGGCATGGGGTCGGACGAGCCCCCCCGTGAACTTGGGGTTGGGTTCCAGCCAATGGTCGGACTAATTGTCCTTCTAGCCCTGCCCCGATGATCACCGATCCTCAGGTGATGAGGTGAGGTCGGCAGGAAATGCCGTGTTAAAATAAAAGTACCATCAACTAGCGATACATGTCAAATGCTTGCTCTTTCGTCGGTAACCCGCTCGTCGTTTCTTGCGCAGAAACGTGGATAAACTTCGGAACTTCGAGTTCAGTGAAGCATCTCAGGTTTGTGCTTATATGATCAAAGGGTACTTAGTTTACGTTCTCAGGATTGCCATAAAGACGAGAGCGTTTTTTCACCACTTGTTCAATTTCCGGCCCCAGGAATAGTACATTCTGGCCAAGGCGGAGCAGAGGTGTCATGTCAATACCTGTCCGACTACCAATCGGAAAATCGGTTTAAATATTAAATATTTGTGCGCGGCGGCTGGGTGACTGTCCCTAGGACTAGAGATATCCCTAAACATAGTAGAAGGGTGCCAGCAGCCGAGCCTCGTGCTGCTCATGACCTGCAGAGCCCTCGAGCATTCACTTATTCACATCCACACGCGGTTGTAGCCTTAGGGACAGTCACGTAGTCGCCCAGCAGACCAGTTATCTAATGACAGCGACATGACAGTTCCCGTATTTGGTTAATTTGTCGGGGCGAGATCCGAGCATCTCAGCAGGCCAGCCCTGCTTGGTGGTTCCCCGTTCCGCACTCTCAGGACACCCACCACCACTCATCTTCAGCGTTCAGGTCTGCTGTGGTTGACCTGTAGCCACACACCCAAGTTGTGCACTCAAGGTTTGTACCGGAGTACCACTAGCCCAGGGCGGACCTCGTTGGTACCGAAAACGAACAAATCAGGATCATCGAGCTGAGCGAGCTCTATCTCCCAGAGTGTCCGAAGTTCTTTGTTACGATCCGCGGCGCTGCGTGACAACAACTTCGAAATTCGCATGCGTGCGAGGGTATAGGAAATTGTCACGATTGAAACAAAAACTCCGCATGCAGATTCCAACTTCTGTTAGATTTCGTCCAAGTAGATCGAGGGCCGCACGTCCTTACAATGGAACGAATATAGTCCTTGTCCGCGGCAGTCAGAATATGGCGTCTGGGTCTATGACCCGTCTGTCCATATCTCCAATAGAGATCAACGATACGGTGCATAAAGCTGAGGGAGACTCTGAAGGTCTCGGCAACCATTCTCATCATTTCCCTCTGGAGGTAGGAACGGACAACCCTTTCCTTCAAGTCGAGAGGATACGCGCTGATCATGACGGTGCAAGAGTAGGATGCGTTGGTGTGGAGTACCCTGGTCTCCCACCAGCTCGCGCCTCATGTCAACATGCTCAGATCCCACTCTGACAAATTACCCAAATACGGGAACTGTCATGTCGCTGTCATTAGATAACTGGTCTGCTGGGCGACCTACGTGTTCACGTAGTGATGTAAACTGCAGTAAAACCCGATGAAAATAAGATTGTAATGGGTGACTGTCCATAAGATTATATCCACTTCTAAACGAATATTCAGAACCTTTTAAGGGAACTGTCAGGACCCCGTCCGCTCTGCCGGGTTATGAGCAGCGCGAAACTCGGCTACTGGCACTCTTCTACGATGGATATGGTAGTGTCTGGTGTTATGGATAGTGGGTGACTATCCCTAAGGCCAGGGATATGGATATCCGTCGTAGAAGGGTGCCAGTAACCGAGTTTCGCGCTGCTCACGACCCGACAGAGCGGACGGGGTCCTGGCAGTCCCCTCAAAAGGCAATTTATATTCGTCTAGACTCGTGTGTACACGGTGTAGCCTTAGGGACAGTCACCCACTGAGTGACTATCCCTAAGGCCAGGGATATGGATATCCGTCGTAGAAGGGTGCCAGTAACCGAGTTTCGCGCTGCTCACGACCCGACAGAGCGGACGGGGCCCTGACAGTCCCCTCAAAAGGCAATTTATATTCGTCTAGACTCGTGTGTACACAGTGTAGCCTTAGGGACAGTCACCCAGTCACCCAATCATTTACGTTTTGATTAGAGTGGATTATAATCGACTATAGTTTCTCTCTTTTTTTGCGACAAATTTTGTTGGCTGCCCGTTGTGAATCCACTAGATGTCATATTAGAGTAGAGCGGTGCGCCAAGTCTGGTGCGTTCAAATTTTGATAAGCATCAATGTTTATGTGTACCGATGTTTGATATAGGGATATCGAATTGCGCAGTGGTTCCTCGGTGACCACAGCCACCCAAGCCGAAGCATCCCCGACGCTTCTATCACGGCGTCGATCAATTTTTGGAGTCGGTTTGTGGATGGCACTCTACAGGAGATGTCCCCAATCCCTCTGCTCCTCCTCGCGCTCCGTCATCGATCATCTGTAGGAGCAAGTGACAACAATTCTGGCATGCTCCCAGATATCGCTCAAGCGCAAGCCTTTCGGCATCGTGTTTCAGCTCCCTGCTTCTTGTGAAGCGCCCCCGCCCGACCTCAATCCCCGGGTTGTTCAGTATGTGGTACAGGTTTGAGCTGTGGTGATTCGAGAACATCACTATTCAATGAGGGAAGATGCGGGAGTTACTCAGATAAATACCCCAAGCCTTGGTTAGCTTCCTTTCCCAGGTTGCATTTCCCTCAGCTCCTTTCCCCCACACCCTCCTCGTTTTTCATTATGAGCCCTTCTCGTGAGTACATTCCGCGCACAGATTTGAGAACTATCAACTCAATCCTAGTAGATTCGGCAGGTCCGGATATGCACAAAATCTCTCCCTATTACGGATACATCCCCTCCCTTTCCGTAACGATAATTTTTACGATCCTCTTTGCTTTTTCCACCAGTGTGTGCCGCTCTTCTGGAATCCATTCTTCCTAGCTTACCCGCGTTTTTTAGTCATTCACCTCGGGCAGTCTATTCGCTACAAGCTCCGGTATCTGCTGTACACCGCCGTAGCTGCTGGACTGTTTGAAATCACTGGATGGGCCGCCCGCCTGTACTCCCACTATCATCCTGACAAGCTCGGACCGTATCTTGTCCAGTCAGTTTTCCTTCATGCCTCGGGATCCAGCATCTCTCACACGTCCATTGCAGGACTGTCACCACCATCAACGGACCGACCCCATTAGTTGCCGCTTATTTCGTCATCCTGGCGGAGATCATCAGACGTCTGGGGCCATGCTACAGTCGCTTGAGGCCAAAGCTTTGTGCGTTCTCTTCTGAGCTATTTGAAAGACAAGGAAGCCAGAGTTAAAACTCAATCGCAGATGCGATTGTGTTCGTCATCGCTGATCTTGTGGCTTTGAGCGTCCAGGGTGTCGGCGGAGCCCTCGCAGCGATTGCGGCCGGGAACCACAAGAACCCCGAGAAGGGCGGAAGGATCATGCTAGGTGGTATCGTCTTCCAGATGCTCGCCATCACGATCTACATGGGATTGGCGGTTGAGTTTGTCTATCGGTTCTGGTCTAACAAACCCTTCAAGGGTCGTGATGACGTTCCCCCATCTGGTCGCTACACGTTGGACCACAGCATAAAGCTGATGTTGGTGGGATCTACGCTCAGTTCTCTCATGATATACGTCAGGTCTGTCTAGCAAGCTTAACCTAATTCTCACGCGGTAGATCTGATCCTCCAATCCAGATCGGTGTACAGAACCATTGAGCTTGTTGACGGCTGGGGGGGTAGGATCATCAAGAACGAATTGTACTTCGACGTCATGGATGGCGCCATGATCGTCGCCTCGATGTACTGCTTGAACATCTTTCACCCTGGACGGCTTCTTGGACCCGGTGGCACACCTGCAAAAGGAGTGGCGAGTCTCAACTTGAGCGCAGACTCTCTCGAGAAGACGAAGGAGACTGGTGAGTCGTGTGGCTATAGCTGTATGCCGGAACACATCATTGATGAACGTTCCAAAGTTTGAAATTTGGTGTTATTGTACACAGTCATGGACTTTCTTAAACGATTCCCTCACGTGCACTGCTGTACTTGTGTATTTAACTCCGTATTTAATTCCAGGCCTTGACTTGGTCTACGTCTGTATCCCATTTGAGGGGGTTTATTATTTGGGACTCCAAGGAACGCAACTTGGTACCACCGTCGCCTAATTGAGAATGACCTTCGCCCGCCTTCGCCACTTCAGAATCACAGGGTCCCACGATCACGTGTGCATAATTATTTGGCGCGTCGCGACGCACCTCCGCTCCACTCACCCTTTCATCCATATCGATGGCCTACAGACAACCTTCGGTGTCCATAACCGATGCTTATCAAGTACTGGGCATCCAGAGTGTTTGTATTTGGGCGTGGCGCAATACGCGGCTTTATTCTGACTGCTTCATACCTTGTTCGTTGTTCAGGGGGAATCTCTGGAAGTAGTCAGGACGGCATACAAACGAGTAGGTGACTGATTATAAGTTTGTGGCTACTGCAGGGCCGCTGAAGTTTTATGAACTCTCACAGCTCGCACTTGCAACCCACCCCGATAAGAACCCCGATAACGAGGAAGCCACTCAACAGTTCCAACGAATCGGCGAAGCGTACCACATCTTGGCAACACATCTCGACGGTTCAAGCCACAGACATGAATACGCCGACCCATTTGATGAATACGATGATGACGACTACGACTACGATGACGACGGAGGTTACTTCTATTACGACCTCGAGGACCTCCAGTTCTACCTGTGGGTAGTTCGTCGCGCCCCTACTTAAGATTTGCCTACTCATCCCTGCGTAGGTACATGTACGAACAGATGTTAGGCGGAGGTCGCAGGCACTTTCATACGACCAACCGTAATGCCTTCCCGGTGGCTCATTAACAAAGGCTGACATATCGGCCATAGAATTCTTCTGCCCCCATTATTTCCACAGTAATCGTGACCACCGGAATTACGTCCCAAAGCCCCGTCGTCCTCAGAGGTCCAGCGGAGAAACGCAGTTCAACCCAGACTACAGTCAACATAACAGTAATTCCCCAAGGGAAACACCGGGACAAACTGCTGCTCGTCGTGCAGAGGAAACCGCCCGTGCCAAAGAGCGCATGAAACAGCAGAGAGAGAACGGTAAGTCCTTAGCGAACTTTGGTCGTGTGGTTTGGTACCAACGGATGTCAGAGATGAAAGATGCTGCCACTCGCCAAAAGGAAAAGGCGGAGCGAAAAAGAGAGAAAGTGAAACAGGATCGCCAGTCGGCCGCGAAGGTTCTCGCCTCTCAGCGAGAAAAGGCGCAGACTCTTCGCTCGAAAGTGTTCGCCGCCGCCAGAAACGGAGATGCCGACACCGTGAAAAAAGGAGTTTGGGAACAAGACATCGATCCGTCTGGTGGGGAGATTAAGCCCGGTTGCGACCATTTGGTCCGTGAGAAACCCACGGATCCCCACGAAACGTTGTTGCATATCGCAGCTCGACATGGCGACAAGGACCTTCTTGAATGGCTTGGGTCACACAGTTCGTTTCCCTTCTCTCGTTGCTTGTCTCTTCCGATCCTTATATACATCCTAGGCGGTGATATGGAAGAGCGGACTTCCGAAGAATACACCGCGTTTCATATCGCATTGAAATACGGTCATATCCCGGTTTTGAAATATTTCTTCGAAACATATCCTACCAACGACGAGGATACAAGGGAGATCTATTCCCTTCCTGGGCCCTCCTCTCTCCTGAGCCTTGCGATTGAATCGTGTGTCCCGGAAGCAGTTTGGATGATCCTGGATAACAATCTTTTCCAAAGAGAGGAAATTGTTGATGTCTGGAAAAACCTCTCATCACCCGTGGGAATGGTTGCCTTCGTTAATAGCATCGAACAGAAGAACATAAAAAGCGCGGCGAAAAAGAAAGCGACTCTTGACGAGGTCATGAACCTTATCATGAAGTTTGGTCGATTCGCACGTCCCCCGACACCATCAATTCACGATCCAACGAACCCGTCTGACTCGGTCGCTGCCCGTGAGCCGCCTGCGACCTCATCGATGTCATCTTCTGGTTCTCGATCCAGGCGGGACGTTCCAATACAATACCGGCAAGCTCAAACTCATGCTCAAAGTGAAAACCAACCCGAACAGTTTAATCAGCGGAAGCCGAAACGGAATGCCAGGGACCAATCTACCCCCGAAACCCGGCCTGAGGCATCCCGGAACACGCGCGGTGGTCGAGGTCGCGGACGGGGGCGGGGCCGTGGTCGCGGACTGTCTTGATTACCACGAGATTGATAGGGTTTGATCTTCCCCCCAACCACACCAGACTTGTACGTACACCATAAACATAGCGTATGTTTGCAGCCATTCCCTCAACTTGGCCTTCGGTCTTTTCGCCGTATCGTTTGCTGTCGTTCCCATGTAGGATATCTCAGTGCTCTTCCGGAAAATCACTTTAGTTTTGCCTTCTATTTTTTTTTTCGTTAGCCAACTGGCGACCATCAGAATCTAATCTTGCACGTAAACACTTTGCGTTTCTCATTGCATTGCGGCGGGGATAAGGGGGGGGAAGGTCACCTGACCCGCCCAGTCCAGTTTGAGCTTGAAGGTAAACATGAACAAATCAGCGCCTATTTACCCTTACGCCTTCCCCACCGTCAGCCTCGTTCTGTTGTGGTTACGGCTCCAATTCTTGCTCAACGAGGCGTTTTTTTCTTTCACCATAGGAACAGAAGAAACTCGTAATCGGACAGTATGGGCCGGCTTGCGGAAATGCAGAGGAGGCTCTTGGAGGTGTGTAATCGTTTAGGCTCTCGTTGTGGCATCCAACCATAGACCGAACACTGAACAACGAAAGCCTCGTTGCTGCCTGGCCGGGTTGTTATGTTGTTTCAGCTCGTAGCTAATGCTGGTCATTCATCCTTTGTAGCAAATGATGGGTCCAGAAGCGATGGGCACCGCAAACGCGAACCTTCATTGGTCAGATGAGAAGGTTTGCAGGAACTTCTTGTGTGGGACGTGTCCTCATACACTCTTCACGAACACGGTGCGTTCCCATCGCATCGTCAACCATTACACTCGTTCATTTGACCAATGATTGCCTCGTGTCCCTATATCCCCAACTGCTCTTGCACGTCCTAAATCGTACCTTGGGAATCATCACACGGAACCTTCTTGCTCTAATTGCACCCGCTATTGATGTCGCCGGCTTGTTCCATTCATTTGGGGCCGGAACTTGACTATGTTGCAATTGGTGTTTTCTGTGGCTTTGGCGGCTCATACAGAAAATGGACCTTGGCGCTTGTCCGAAATCGCACACCGAGCGGCTCAAGACCGAGTATTTGACAGCCAAGGCGGCTAATCCCAACGACCCGACGTTCGCTCGATTCCAAAAGGAGTACGAGGCCAATATCTTCCAGTTCGTCGACGAATGCGATAGGCGCATTCGGGCTGCGCATAGAAGGTTGGAGAAGACACCAGAGGAAAACGCCAAGACAACAAATTTGGTGAGTGTAAACACCTGGTACTGGTCACCAGACAGACACGGAATTGGAAAGTGAAGATCGGTGATGGTTCGCATCAAGTGTCTAAACGGTGTGCCTAACCGTATCCAAAAACCTTTTCCGCCGTTACTATTCCTCAGCCTCCTGTTTATTCTCTTCCGTTTACGTGCTGGAAATTGTGATACAAACCGAACATTGACCCGTGTCATCTAACCCTCTAGATGCGCGAGATCGCGGAAATCGAATTGGCAATTCAGGGAGGAACTGAAAAGATCGAGGTCTATGGTCCGTCCCATTCCCTTTTACTCTCCTTCTGACGTTTCAGCAAGGGGAAACGCCGTCATGTTTGCTGGATAATTACTGAATTGAAACGGCTCCGCAGGCGAACAAGGAAAGGTGGACGAGTCCATGCGGGAGATGCAAGCTATCGAAGCCCTGAAAAGTGAGAAAGCCGACAAGGAGGTCAGTTTGAATGATTGGCAGTCCTGATACACTAACGGACCGCGCTCTCTGATGGCATTCTGTTGTGTAGCGAGAACTGCAACAACTGACGGACACGTCTGGCGCTTCTGGGCACCAAAAATTACGTGTATGTGATATCTGCGGCGCATATCTCTCGGTGTTGGATTCGGATCGACGGTTGGCAGACCATTTTGGTGGTAAAGTAAGTCCGAATTTGTGCAAACTGCAACGTAATCTGCATGAGGAAAACAACAAAGATCGTTTTTCGACGTGCTGAATCGATTACTATTTTATAGATGCACCTGGGTTATCACGAACTACGGAATATGTTGCAGAAGTTTAAGGAGGAGCGTGAAAAAGCGAAGAACGTACCTCCTCAAACGATGTCATCTGGTCCTGATGGTCCTGGAGGCGGACCACCGGGACGGTATGGATCTGACCGAGACCATCGATCGTCGCGAGACGATTACCGGGAACGGGATAGAGGATATCATGGCTCGCGCTATGAGTGAGTAACATGACGTTCCTTGATCACGATAAGGATTTTGGTCACTCACACGCTTAACATTATTATAGCGACCGACGGAGGGAAAGATCCCGTTCCCCAAAGAGACGGTACTGAAACGTTTGGAATGGCATATATTAGAAGAAGATTGGAAGATGTGGTCTTCGGCTACCGTGCGCAAGTACAGGAAGGCAGTGGCGCGGGTTGACTAAGAACTTGCTGCGTATATATGCTCTCGTGCTCGGGGGCTGGTATGGGCCTCTTGGATTTGTACGTCAGCTTGGGTGCTATAAAGAACGAGTTGTGGTTATCACCGCCTATGGGAGGAGGCCGTTGGTGGGACTGATGGCACGCAGGAGGCCGGTTTCTCATTGGCGGACACGAAGGTTAAATTTGACCTGCTGTGGGTTGCCAGGGTGCATGGTCTTCGAAGGTGTTGCGGGGTCACACCTACCTAATTGTAGTACGCACGTGGATCAGTGTCAGGTTCAGTGGAGGCAAGTTATGGTTTTTAGTAGGGAGGACAAGATCTATCAGTCGATGCATGTGAGGCTATTACCTGGATAGAGGATAGGTTAACTGCCACCTGGCTGTCCCCCCTTCTATCTCGTCTTACTTATCCCGCCATGGTGCGTCGTGTGCTGAGTCTCGATCAGCCTCGAGGGCGATTCTTGCAAATTTAATATGTTAAACTTTTTATTTATTTTTGGGGAAATTAAAATAAAAATATGTGGAAGTGGTCTAGCCTCCCGTTCGATAGACGTGATGAACTGTCACGCGGATGTGACGGCTGACCTCGCCTGCCTGCATTCCCCCAGATAATTAAAGTCGGTAACTCGTTCCAATCGACCTCGCCTCGCCGCCGTCGTCGTCGTCGGTCCCCCTCCTCTCCATCCGACCTCTCTTGCTTCCTCAGTTATCTTCGAACGACCCAACTTTCCCCATAGACGCAAGTCTTCCTTGCGACCAAAACCTCGGCGCGTCGAGCGGCGCCTTTCACGTTCAGTCTCTCTGTCCGCGATTTTTGCTTCCTTCTTGCCTCCCGAGTTATCCTCTTCCCACCCTCGATTACGGTCAGCCAGTGCTTGCCTCTGCTGTAAAGCCGGTTCTACCCCCTAACTGACGATTCCCCTTGTTTTCTTCCTCAGCTGTGCACAAGGCCACCGATCTCCGTCGCCTTCTGCACTGAAGATCGGTCCCTGAACATTCGAACTCAAACATTCCCTCAACTCTCTTGATATCCATATGGATACCCTGACAGATACACAGCTCATTGAGCCTGCGTCCCAGATTAACCCCTTCGCCGTTGCAATCGTGCACGATGGATCTACGCCTCTTATTACCCAGATGTTAACTGCAGACCTCGACACCCTAGCGGTCATCCAAGGATCTCCTTCAACGATAGAAACAACCTCTCCGATGGGTACCTCTGGCCGGGCTCCTCCGCCAGGTTTGATTCCGGATTTTCCACCACCACCAGCCAATTTAACCTTTTCTACTTCTGATCCAATCGATATACTTGAAACAGTTGCCTCTCTTTCAACGCGTTCATCGTCTTCCACCAGCGCGGTTAGCACAACGTCTCACATCTCCTCTTCCCCCGTCAACAATCTGCCTCCCGGATTCGTTCCCGGTACATCCTCCTTAGCCTCGGCGCTTGACGACATGTGTAACATGGTCGTCAATAGGACCCGCACCAATTCCTCCGCTTCTCCACCGCACTTCCTTGGCTCAACGCATATTGAGTCACTCCAAGGGCCAGATCCGGTCATCAAATTCTCCCCGGAGATCGTCAGACCGGTTCCCACAGTCGAGAAATCTCTGATCCCGGCCGGGTCTGTACCCACAAAAGTCGCCCCACTTCAAGCGGTGGATAATATGCTTCGAAGGTGGGATATGCTTCATTAAAGATTTAAGCATGCGTTCCTGATCGACAATTTTAGGGTTCAAGAATCAGTATTCTCCGCGCGAGAGGCGTGCTCTATGGGTCAACCAGTAGAGGCGAACATACGCGTTGAGGAGCTTATAAGGACAGTTCAGGCTGTCGCAGATCTTATTGCATCAACCCATATCGTAGATGGTCCTGCTTCGTCCCCGAACGCGAGCAGGACTACGACTGGATACTCACCTCCAGACCATCCTCCACCTGGTGCGAGTGAATCAATGGACTATGATCATAATGTTCTAGACCAATTTACCGATCCCTCTCGTAAACGCTGTGCTTCTTCTCTTGGGCCGGAACGTGTAATAAAGGCACCCAAGTTAGAACCTCATGATGATCCCCCGCTGCACTCCATCCAGCCATCAATTGGGGTAGCTCCACTCCATCCCCTCCCTACCGTTTCTTCCGTCGTAAACTCCACCGTCCCTGCTTTAAACCCTGGGACTACCCCCGCTTTCTCTTCATTTGGTCTCTCCCATCCGCTACCTGACCCGGTTCAACCTCCCGCACCTTCCCATCCACCTTCTCAACCCGCCTCTCGCCCTCCTAGTGCCAGCAGCAGTCGCCCTACCCTCGCATCGGCCGGTCACATCCCACCACCGCTCGTACTCAATCAACCGGGCAACAGTGGACTTCCGCATCAAATACCCCCTGCTCCGTTTTCCTCTCCGCCCGTTCCAACTGTCGCCTGGGCCGATACTCGGGCGCCGTTCCCAGGTCGTCCTCACCACCAGCATTCACATTCCGGAAGTTCTGTCCATTCAATCATTCCCATCTCAGAATCCTCAGCTCTCGGCTACCTGCAGATCGGCAACGGTTTTGCTTCGACCTTGCCCCCTTCCCATACACCTTCTCTTGGCCCTCCACCCCATATGATGTCAGTGTCCATGGTTCCGGTGCAATCGCCCCCACATTCGACCCATGTCGTCCGACCATCCCGCTCGTCATCCTTATCGAATGTATATCTCCCCTCCACATACGAAGTTCATCCCAAAGTAGTCTCAACATCTTCAAGACCACAGACTCCGATTGCTTCTTCGCCAGATGATGAATGCGATGAGTCGGACGGTGAGGATCATAGCTATTCGCCGCCGCTGGCGATGCACGGAAAGAACAAGAGGGCTCGCGTCGACGACTCTGGGCCCGCATCCGGATCCCGACCGAAGAATGGAAGGAGGACGTCAACAACGGACGCGAACGAAATACCCTTGGAGTACAGGGTGGAAGTGGACAGGATTTTCTTCGAGTTCTTGGCCAACATCTGCTCGAACCGTGGGTGTTCTGTTTGCAACGTCATATGTGTACATACTGACAGATAAACTCCCTTTTCTTCACCGCCCTCCCATTTACTCGCCCTGCCTAGTGGACGCCACGGATGCCAAGGGCGAGGCGATTCACCAAACTTTGATGGCTAAAAAGATGCAGCGACTTGACGAGTCGCCAGATTTCCGACCCTTCAAGTTCAGGATTCAGGCATTCACGAACGCCTTCCTCGAGGAGGTGGGTCGAATAGTAGCTCCTGGTCGATCTTTTATCAATGGACTTTTCCACAGCTCGCCAGACAGAACTTATCCGACGATAAAATACCCATGAAAAAGGTCCGGAACTACTTGTGGAACCAGCCCTACATCTCCCGCTTTAACGAGGAAGGGAAGAAAACCAAGTCCAAGGGGAACCACATCTGGCACATCGATGCAAAAAAGAGCCAAGACGGCGGCTGGAAGTTCAGACCTTTCCATCGTAGATTGGCTGGGTCTCCCCCGACTGTCGCATATATCGGCCTGCGATGGTCGTGGCAACCACGTGTGTGGGATCCGCAAGGGGCCAAGTTCAGTGGGTCAGTCAGGTACGGTTCGCCCTCATTGCCAGCTTGGCTTTCATGGAAGGATGATGTGCTGTCCGGGATACCCCCCGCGGACGCACAAAGCTGCGAGGTTACGGTGACCGCAGAAGTAGGCGTTTCCTCTTGCATGGAAGCTCAATGGTTCAACTCATTTCGTTCCGTAGTTCAATGTTGATGGCCAAGATGAACTCCTGTCACAGACCATCCAGATCACCATCGCACCCATGACAGCGATCGATTCTACACTTTCCACTTCACGCCGCCCTTCATTGATCGGTGCTGCAGACACGAGGAGAGTCCAAAGCGACTCTATGGCGCAACCATCTGGTTCTTCTAACCAGACTTGGTACGTGTCATGTTTACTCATGGCTGATCGAAGTGTTCGGCGCTAACGCCTCTGATTCCCCGTGTAGGATGGGACAACACCCACCCATATTACCTCCTGCTCCTGCTTCACATGTGACGCCGAACGCTCAGATCGTTCAAGTTTTGAACACGGCCGTCGAGCAGGTGTCCCAAGCTGTGCAAGAACAAGTCGTTGCCTCTAGGCATCCCGTCGAACATAGCCCAGAGCTTCAAGCGTTGGTACGTGATCACAACCTCGCGTGTTATTTTACGTTATTCATTTGACGTCTTTACCTTCTTGATCGATCTCTTAGGCAAAACAGCAGCATGTCTTGAGCGTTTCGGCTCAGGTGCTGGACAACAAAGGAGCAAACCCTGCTGGCTCTTCATCGGCTGCTAATGTCCTCGTTGCTGCTGCGCACCAGGTTGTCTACAAAGCCGCTGTGCAGGTTGCGACGACAAACTCTGTGATCCAATCTTTGCCGGTCACCACGACCCAGTTATCCGTTCAAGACGTGTCAGCCGCGACCTTATCGGCTGTTGCCCAGGCGGTAGACATCGTCGGACCTTTGTCAAGCGAAGTGGATGTGATGATGACCGCAAGTTCTCTGTTGTCCCAACAAGCGGCCATTGTTTCTCCTGTTCACATGTCTGGGCCTATTGAAAGATGCAGCATTAATGCTAACCTTATGGCATGACGGTGTTTCCCGGGTTTCTTCTACTCCAAGTGTCCTTGTTGCAATTTCGACCATTCGGACCTCGTTGTTTACTTAATGGTGCGGACGCAAAGCGCGCGTACATCGCAGTGCATATCCCTCTACATCACATCTTGTTGTTCGTATCCATCCACCATTCATCTACCCTTCCAGCTTTCACCTTTCATCATCTGGGTTCTTTCCCTTTATGCTTACCTTTCATCTCCCTCTTTTTCTGCTCGGCTGCGTTCCTGATCAGGGCTTTATGTTGCACCATCCTCATTTGTGTGTTTTTGTCAAAGGGATCCGTGTCGTTGCATACTACTTCTTTGTCGCATTGCTGAGTTTTCGTGCTTGTTGAATTTGCTCACGACTTTTAATTATTTCATTTCATCTCCTATCACATCTTCACACGACCACACTGCACTCCCACTCCCACTCATTCTCATCGTTCACGTTCGTTTCCTTCCTGTTGGGTCTCGGTTTCTCTCCCCACACAACACGTGCATGCATGCACTCAACCCCAAGAACGCCAGGAGCCATTCACCGTTCAACTGTTTCAGTGTATCCAGGCACCTTCACACTTCCCACCAATCGACGACAATTTTATCCCTTCCCCGCGGTTTCTTCTCCCTCCAAAGTCACTCCCTTATAGACGCGGGTCCGCGGGTGACTTGTTGGATGAGTCTTCCTCGCTTCCTGCCTACTGCCACTTCCCTTTCACATATGACTCCCCCGTTTCCCCAGTCCCTACCCTTTTCTTCCTTTCTCTCTTTGCTCTTGTGTAAGAATTATCCCAAAAAGAAGTCAATCGTGCCATGTTTCAATATCATCTTCGCATTGTTCCCAGATATTTGCCTGCCTCTGCAGCGTTGGAACATTACCGGTCAGGGACAAGTTGTATTGACATCTGGTGCGTGCTGTAGACTATGCCGTAAGGAGTATCAAAGAAGGATGTCCGGCGTAAACGGAACGAAAGCAATTAATCTTCGAGAGGGTTGAGGCATATCTGGCAGTTTTTATCCTGAGACGAATTATCGAAGGTGCACGCCGGACACGCCTTTGCACCCGCATAGTGGACGGGACTGGAACTCGGGGGATGCTCGGTCCCCTTCCAATTCATCCCAGGCTCACCCAACGAGGGAGCCAACTCATCCGCATCCGAACCCTCAGTGCCAGTAGTGAATCCGCCCAACAGCGTCCCCCCAAACCCTTCAACCTCGTTAGCTCGAGGTTTCTGGATCCCTTCAATGTCGCTCGTCTGATCGGTTTCTTGATCTTGTCGAAGGTCGAGCGTGTCGTTGAGTAAGAGTCCGACCTCTGCTACGGTTGCGGAGCTGTCTGCGAGCTCGTGGCCGTTTAAAAAGAGGGCTTGGTACACCGGCGGGATGTCAAGTTCTTCGTAGACCTAAACAAGAGGGTAGTAGGTGTTATAGTGAGGAGTGAGTCATAGTGAGGGGAAAGGGCGCCGACCATCATCTTGATTTCCTTCACCGTTGTGCTCTTCTTTATTACGAACCTTCGTCTCTGAACGCGGGATTTGCCGTTCCTCAACCGCTTTGACTTACGGTATGTAATTGTACCGTTCGCACTTCTGTACTGAGCGGCATCGAGTTTGGGTGAACCATTTGTTGATGTCTGGGTGGGAACACGCTCTCCGGGAGCGTGAACGCGGATCGCGATTTCCGCCTCTTCGTAATCCCTCAGCCTATCAAAGAACATGTCATCGAACTCCTCTTGTGAAAGATGGTATTGGCAACACACCTTCGAGTCCGACAATCTTGGCAAACCTCGATTTCGTGCGTGAAACCGGGATATCCCTCACCACCTGTCAGTCGTTGAATGGCAACTATTGGTCCTGTCTTATACAACCCTTCGAGGATCTCCCAGTCTGCCACAGTAATCATTGATAAAGAGTCCATGTCCCCGGAGGAGTTCGGGTCGATGAGCAACAGATTGTGCTCGCAGAACAAAGGCACAGTATCCACAGAGCTCGGCCGAGGAAATTCGATTGGTCGGAAAAGCCATTGCTTCCAGTCCTGCAAGAACTCTTCAGGAACGATGCATAATGGGGTGTCTGCAAGGAGTGAAGCTTGACTCGAGAGATCGTAGTCGTACATGCGTTTCAAGCGGTTCTGCGTCGAGAGCTATTAAGACTAAGCAAGTAACGAAGGTTAATATTACCTTCTCGTCCTCCGCTTGCTTCCGAAGACCACGGTTACTCTCGTGCGATTTGGATACCGAAGCCTGGCACACGATACAAACCCCGGCATCCGTGGATGGCGGATTCCAATGTGGGTATAGAATCCAGATGATTTGTGCCCCTTCTTTAGATACCCGTCTACGATGCGCGATATTGGGACACAGGCCCCCATGTTCACATCGTACGTGGATATCGTATTCTGAACTGTCTGGAGCTGGATCTTCCTGGTAGGGAGTATGCATCCTTGGTTTCGCGAGCCTCCAGTCTGGTGGCGTGGGGGTAAGTACCTTTCTGAGGTTGAGTTCTGGAAGAGGTCGTTTACCTTTCAACCATGACTTTGATATCCAGAACCCGGGTTCATCCAAAGCTACCTCACACACCCCATTAAAAATGGAAACCAAGCGAGGATGGTCTTGCTGATACCGTTTTTCTACACACCGGTGTAATTCGGTATCCAGGTATTTCGCAGCTGGCCGTAGGTCACGAACCTTGATATGTTTGCGTGACGCAAATCAAGCAGACGTTGTTAGTGTAGAGCAACGGCGTGAACTTGCATCCGGTAGCCAAGATCTTCTCGTAGGCGCCCTGATCTTACGATTTAGTTCGCTAGCCCTGGTGGCGGACTCTGTCCTTACCTCGTTGATACACTTCATGTGACTAGCTTTGGATGAATCCAGAACACCGTGCTCGCAGAGGATATCTGAGATGGATATTTCTTCCAGGACTCCCGCATCCTCGTCGTTGAGTTGTGGGGGGTGGGTCTGGTTGCGAGCAAGCCATTTCTCCAAACCTTGTTTGCTCACTACGACAGCCTGAAGCACGCTCAGGGAGTGGAAAAAAAAAATCAAGGGAACTCCAGACCTTTGTTAAAGGCGTAGCTTCCCACGAACGGTAGACATCCGTGACTTGCTCACGAATTTGAGAGAACCGCTTCAAGTGGGCCTTTTGCCTGTGATCCAGATCAGTATTTCATCGAGCGTTAGGGTTACCCTGACAACCTCGTGTTGTATTCCTCGCATTTTCTGTGGTAACGTTCATTCGATTCATCGACGGTTGTCATGACGTGATGGGGAGGCGCGTGAACGACAAGTTCGGTTGAGGTGGCATCCACGGTCACATCTAAGCGGCGGACATAAACCAACATGTAGGCGTCCTTGGAAGAGACACGCCTAAGCTAACGTTAGCCGTAAAATTATGACTAGATGTCCCCACGAACCTTGGAATAGTCGAACTAAGTGTACGTTAGGATTAGATTGGCCGAGCCGGATATGGGATCAATACGTACTCGTCTTCGTCGTCGGATTCTATCCTGCGTTTCTTCTTCCCTCGACTAGATGTTTGCTTCCTAGCAAGGCAAAGGTAAGGTCAAGTCGATCAATAGTCTTGAAGAAACAAATTCTCACTTCGTGATCCCTTCTTCGGTTATATCGATCACATCGATGGGTTTCACCTTGGCACCCAACGCCCCTATGTGCGTGACGATTTCGTCGTTGAACTGGTACCACGACTGGTTTCTGGACATTGAGGTTAACCCCCGTTACCGAGCATGAAACAGCACTCACAACACATCGAAAACCTGTACTTCATAGTGGCCGTGGTAAGCACTAGCTCCTTTGTGGAGTAGCACGCCACGGAGGTCATACATGAGCGGGTCTGAGGTCTGCCGCTCAGGTGCGAGGAACTGATTCATGTCGAGAGCAAGCGGGAAGTTGATGGTATGCTTGGATTTCTTTCGCTCCATAGATGACAGGTCATAAACGAATCGGAGAATTGAGAAGTGCAGGACGGGCGGGAATGTGTTATATGCAGTACAGCGAGTGGCGTCCACCAAGCTTTCGCACTTGGAGCAGAAGTATCTACACGCCATGTGAATCTACGTTCAGGAATGAAATTCGGTCCTTACGCGTTTTCTCCGCTGAGTGTTTCTGTCTTCAAGGAGGCAATCAACCTATCCTCTAACGTGGCGCCGTTTTTCTGTACACAACGTAAGGGGCAGCAGATCATGGAGAGATATGGAATACCTCAATGTTGACCTCGATTTCAAGATAGTCACTCGTACGATTTGATTGGTTATTGCATCTACCGCAAATTGTGCCATAAACCTGTTCGGCTTGGAACTGTCTCATGTTCAGCGTTGTGCGGTGCGTGGGTAGGATTGCTCAACCTTGTCTGCCACCAGGGTCCTTAGCCCAAGCTGAGATTGTTTCTGAAAGGCCTCGTCCAAGTGAGAGATGAAGAGTTTGGAGAACCTGCAAGATTTCTAGGGGTAATGATAAGTATGATTCAATGGTTTCTCACTCCTGAGCGTCTTGTTGTTCTGTAGTACGAAGCTTTAAGCTTTCCACGAGTTTGATGGGGTTGAAGACACTCTCTGAACTTTCTTGCAATGCCGCGAAAGTCGTCTGTAATTGGAATATTGGCGTCTCCTGTTTTGAAAATGTTACTCATTGTCCCACACGCACCGCCAGATGACCCACCTCAAATCTATCGTTAGAATCTGTCGGTTTGCAGTCGTAAACTCCATGTCTGAAGTCCAGGTCTTGGAACCAGACCTATCGGCGTCTCGCTTAGTCAAACAACAGGTATTGTGGTTCGCCATACCTGAAGAAAGGCATTTGCGTAGCACGTCGCACCCAAATTCTACGCCTTAGATTAGATCACAAAGGAGACTTGTTCAGGTCATCGGATGAATCAGTACCTTCAAGCCTACCGGTTGGCCAGGTTCACGAACTCTTGTAATCGGATCTGGACCAAGCTTCAAGAGCTTCAAGTAGGATTCCTTGGAGGACGCTAGATAATTTAGAGTCTAGCCACAGAGCGAGCCATGAAGAGCACACCTTCATTCTCCCACACCTTCTGACCAAGGTAGTTCAAACAATAAGGGTTACTCTGGCAAGACTTCTTGTCGCAGACCGGATCCTCATCGTCCGACACAATGGTGAGGTCACCATCTGGATCAGTCACCAAGGGCAACTCGGAGCTCATGCCAGACGATCTAGCATACTGGTTGCGACAGAATCGGGGTTGAGAGTTAGGAGAGAAACCGCAAGTCCTCAACAAATGGTCGTCCGAGATGCTCAGCGTGTTTGGAATGGATGAAATCCAGCCCCAGTAGAGCTCTTCCCTCCCAGGAAGTTGAGCACGATTTAAAGTTTCACCAGGAGCGAGTCCGTTAGTGTGAGCGGCTGTTCGTCGTTTCCGCTTCATTGTCATGGTTCCGGATGGTAGTTGGTGGCAAAGACTTCCGTGGTGGTAATACCCCTCGACGTCAAGTGGCCGAAGTTCAATCCGAGTTGGATCATATTCCCACGTTCGGATCCCTTCTTTCAAAGCCAGCGCAGCCGGACGTGACGAGGAGCAAAGTTTCCCTTGCTCGCTGGAGGCATGGCTCTAAATATTCGCGGGATCCTGGGTCGACTGCGAAGTCGTGGCGCGGGCCCGAAACTGAAGCGTCGCAAGGCTCTGGATAACATGGCATGGACGTACTTCCCAAGACTCAAGATCCTGCTGTTGGTCGTCGGATATGCGTGGATGCTTTGTCTACCTCTGAAGGAGCTGAGCAGAGGTATATACATCGACGAGAACGCGCTGCAGCCTGGAGGAGTCTGTCCAATTAACTTGCATGGTCCACTATCGTTCCTAACCTACGTGGGCGTCAGGTGAATACAAACTGGAATTGGGGAGATGTGCACCGAGCAGATTCATACCTCAGCGAACTGGAAAGACTACGCGATAGCAATGCAACCAGTATTGAGTAAGTGACGGCTATTTCGTGGCAATTGCGACCACTTATTGTCCCCAGGCGTACAGATTATATTAGCCTCCAGTTCCAAAAACTACGGATACCCACCTCTATTCAAAACTACACCTTCTACACAAGAAGTGGCGTACGTCTTTACCTCGTTCAGTCACAAAAACTGGGTCTGCAACTCACGCCAGCCTATTTACGGAAGTAATGCCTACGCCATCCTATCTTCACCAAGATACTCAGGAGCAGAAGCAACCCTTATAAGCGCGTCGTGGTTGAGTAGGATGGGGGACGGAGATGGTACCCTCAACCTTCGAGGCGTAGCCACTGTGCTTTCGCTGGCCGCATTTCTCAATCGTCAGTCTCAACACACACCCCGTTGGTACCCTTCGCTGATTTCCCCTCAGAGTATTCGCTATGGTCGAAAGATCTAATATTCGTGATCTCCGACGGTTATATGGAGGGTATGCAAGCATGGGCTAGTGCATACCACGGGCGTACACAATCAAGTACGTCCAATCCAACACTCCCGTACCTACGTAAACATTTCCCTCAGATATGCACGCCGAGCCCTTGCAATTGACATCTGGCATGATCTGGACGGCACTTGATATCGATTATCCTGGTCACTCATTCTCTCATCTGGGGATTTTCTGGGGTGAGTGCGTGAAGGTAACGCAGGTGTGCCTCGGCTGAGAAACTCGTGCAGAGGGCCTGAATGGACGCCTCCCAAACCAGGATATCTTGAACTCGTTCCACGTCATTTCGAGGAATACCGGTGGTGTACCAGTGCTCTTGCACGACAACCACGATCCCAACGACGACAACTGGCGAGACCCGCTACCTGTATCATGGCTCCCAAGTACTCTGGGGAATAATGGGAGGGTCAAAGACTATGCTTATCGTGCTCGAAATCTACTTCGTCACGTCACCTATCAGGCACGCGGTCACCCAAGTGGTATACACGGACTGTTACATCAGTACGCGAAACTGCTTCCTTTTGGAGTACTGTTGACCTACTACCTTCAGATTCCACATTGATGCTTTCACGATTTTCGCCGTTCCAGCAACTGGTCCACACGGTTTCCACACACTTGGAAGGTAAATCGGTCCGCTTGCCCATTGAACTCCCACTCAGTTTTGTATAGGATCGTCGAATCCACACTACGAACGTGCAACAACCTTTTGGAAAGACTTCACGCGTCTTTCTTTTTCTACTTGCTTCCAGAACCGGGAACCTTCACCAAGATCGGCAATTACCTACCAAGTGCGGTAGTCATCAGTACTGCGATTCTGTTCAGTGGTCTACGGTCGTGGGTGCAGGCCGGTTGGGTCGAGGTACCAGTTCCTGCCAGTAAAGAGGGGCGGGCGAAAGGCAGCCAGGTTGTGAAATGGGAACGAAGAAGCCGCCCATCGCTGCAAGCTGTCCTTATCATCCTTGCTACGCACGCCTGGGGTGTTCCTTTATACTTCATCTCGACATGGCCAACTCCCCCCAGATTGGTACGCATGCCTTTGTTTCCACACATCTAATGTTTGACCCAATTCCTCAGCTCGCTCTCGCTTGCCTATGCTCTTCGATGTTATTGGCTTCGCGGTTCATCGACAAAATTGATTCGGATACGAGAAAAATTGCGCCTATCTGGATGCTCTTGAGATCATTCAACCTTTGCTTCGCATCGACCGTCATATCCGCCACATCCGTCCTCAACTTCTCCCTCGCAGCCGTCCTCGCAGTCCTCCTTGGCGTTCCCTTGTCATTTTCCGGACCCACAGATGACGTGCTGACTTCCGTGACTTTGAGGTTTGCGTACGTGCTTCTGGCAATCTTCTGGTTTACCCCAGCCTGGAACGTAATGGACCAGGCGGTATGGGATTGGGAATTTCTGGGCGGGTATTTTTCTCCATTCATCTGCATGATTTACGTTCCCATCATTTGGCAAGCGGTCATCGTAGCTTCATTAACGAACCGGTCATAGTGTATAGTGTATATAATACCATAGCACTCTCGGGCGCACAATACAAAGGGGTGAAGGTAGCGATTTAACCGATCTCCATCATATCATCTTGACCCTCTTCGCCGAATAAATCGTCTTCGTTGTCTTCTTGTTCCGCACTTGGACCCCTTTCAGCATCTTCTGGGGAAATACCCTCCCTTTGCAAGCGCTGCCTCTCCTTGGCTTCGTCCCGCTGGGCCACCTTCATTTCCAAGTCGGCCTTGAGCTTCCTCAAGGCGTCCTCGAAACGACGCTGCAAACAATGAAAAGGTTGCAGGAAGGGAGCCAGAGGAAGTGCATACCTTGATAAGAGGATTCGAAGAACTGGCGATTTCGTGTTCCTTCTTCGCCACAGCCGCTGTAAGGTCTCGGATCTCCTCGTTCAGTAGCTTCATCGACTGCGAAGTCTCATCATCTTCATCCTCCTCTTCCTCATCACTATCGTCCTCATCGTCTTCATCATCCTCGTCATCCTCGTCTCTCTCTTGACCTTGATCACCCAAGACCATATCCAACTCGGCAGCAAGCTCTTCGTCGATCTCACCGTCCGGTTCTTCGTCGCTCTTATCTTCATGACCGCCCTCGTCTTCGCCCAAGTCTGCCGGCGTTGCGAGGTCGCCGGCTTCTGAGGTCGGACCAGGAGTAATCGGGTTGGCTGTGGGATCGCGGTCTACCAGTTCCGAGTCTGATAGATCCGGGTTGACGTTTTCGAGTATCTCTTTGGAGGGAGGTTATCCAGAGTAGCCTTTGAGCTATAGAGTTGACTTACCGTACTTCACCTCCGACGCTTGTGCATCGGCTTCCAACAACCGTTCGACCGCTTCTTCTACGCTCTCTATCGTCTGGGGGGGGGGGTCACACGTTACTCGTTTGCACATAACTCGTGCGGTAGAACGAGAGAACGCACCTTTTTGTTGATTCGTTTGCGAAACCGCCTCTTCCTGACCCAATGTAATGGAGGCGTGATTCCATGCGGCCACAGGAACTCGTCAATCTCGAACTTTCGTTCGGGTTGGTGGTGTTCATCGACTATCTTGTCTTCAACCACGAGCATCTACAATCTCTCAAGTCAACAAGGTTCTGAATGAGTCTAAGGCAATCCCACGAAACCTGACAGATATCCGCAACTTTGAACATCTGCTTGTTGTCCAAAGTCTTTTGTGATTCGATTACGCACGGAAGGTCGACGAGTCTCGACGAGTAAGTCGAGTTTCCGATGTGGAAAATGCCACGACGTGAATCTAATACCACATTTGAACTCAAGATTGAGGGGTACACTCCAAGTGCGGTATAGACACACCTTTAAACTTGAGCCAGACATCATCCGAAACCTCTCTCGACGAGATAATCTTCCTCAACTTCTCACAGTCCTCCCCTGGCGGAAGCCTCAATATAAATTGTTCTTCAAACACAAGGTCTTCGTCGTCGTCTGAGTCAAGTTCACGATCGTACGGCCCCAAGAATGACATCCCAGGGGCTTGGGCGGCAGCCTTCTCGCTCAGCTTCAGCTTCAACTTTGGCTGCATCTTGGCTTTCTGTGGGGCGCGTAATCTATCTAAGGGGTCGGAAATAATCGGTGTCTGAGCCATTGATGCTGCTCTGCGCGGTCTCCCGGAGGTAGACACAGTAGACATTGGAGTTGCAGGCGTTGGAGGGTTTCCGTAGAAAGAGTCGGGGTTTGTTGCAGCATCCAGACCGGACCCGGACGGTTCGTTGTCATCGACGACTATCAGATCCTCTTGCATGATGACGAACAGGTGAGCAGACCTGAGGACGGAGGTGGTGGCGGAACAGATCCAGGCTTTCGCGTTTGTGGTGTGAGTAAACGATCGACAGAAGTGATCCGCGACTCCCGCCCAGATTTTCCTCAATCTCGATGGAATGGCCTTTTGGCCAGCTGACTCACGCGAGAACGTCCCAGAAGCTTCGAAATACTCGAGAAAGAAAGCGCGATGGGAGTATCCGTCCGTCACGGAAGGGTCTTTGACGGCGACTACGCTGGTGAACAAGGACGGAAAATTCGAGTGGACACACGTACTGCAGGATAAAGGTTGGTCTGGTTTAATCTGTGAATCAAGCCACACTGAAAACTCTGTCAAGGGTTAAGGGTGCACCCGAGAGGGAAAAGCAATCAAATATTCCCTATCACGAGGAGCCTCGATCCATGGATGTGGAACAAGTCGCCAGTGAGACATCCAGAAGCAAGCGTAAGGAATGGGAGTGACCCAGGCTACGTTTACGCTCACCGTTCCTAGGCA
Source organism: Thelephora ganbajun (assembly GCA_014904855.1). Lineage (NCBI taxonomy): Eukaryota > Fungi > Basidiomycota > Agaricomycetes > Thelephorales > Thelephoraceae > Thelephora > Thelephora ganbajun. Next base: position 86,248 of record MU118031.1, read on the forward strand.
AACTTTCTGCGAAAAGCGTATCCCGACGTCGACATCACTGCTACTCTCCTTGCATCGGAGACCGCCGAAGATGCAAAAGTTCTGAATGAGCGACAGACATTTGATCCCCATGCTGGCAATACTCTCGAGGTATTGTATCGCGAGTTGGGCCCAAGGAGATGTTTTACGTGCCTGGCATTTCCGATGGGAGACTCTGGGCGACAGCTCAGTTCGTGCTCTCTATTGTATCCTTATTGTTGGAATCTGACGTGAGGTACAGACGTGTCTGCGTTTTCTTATTCCAAAAAAGATAAGCTTCCTATATTCCGACCCACGTCTAAGCCCTTGTGCGAGTTTCCCACTCCGATCTTGCAACTCGACTCGCTGAAGAGTTCGACTCATTCTAATATTTCGGGTAGACACCAATCCCCCAGCGATTTTAGTCCCAATCACTGAGGCTTTCCTAGGGTCCTTGTTGATCGTACGGACGATGGGGTACACTTCGATATCTAGCTTGCAATACAAGCTGGGATTAGACTCGCTTCCTAACATCATGGCCACGGAGGTCACCCGAATCCACCATATGGAAACTGGAGGACGGCCGATCGTCGACGCGCGTATATTTAACACGGTGTCCGGTCCCGCAGCTCTCGCCATCAACGACGAAGGAACGATCTTTCAGTCGAGTGTGATGTCTAATACTCAAACGATGTGGGTCATTTCCCCAACTGAGCAGTTTCTCATTCTCAGGGAGCGGACAGATATCCTATTTACCAACCTTCTGAGGTAAAAGGGACACCGATGGAAACATTTGGGAGACTGGTGGTTGGAACCACGTCGACCTGCTACGTTGTATCTTCGTACCAAGTTCAACGTTTAGATCTTAGGGTACGTGTCGACAGGTGTGCTTGCTAAAATTCTCTAACAGCGCGTCAAGACGCACAGTTCCATCCAACCCCTGTGGTCACTTCCCACTTCAGAACGAACCGTCATCACTTCTGCAGAGCTTCCCCTGAAGGGACAGCTCTCTAATGTCGTTACTACGGAAGGAATTTACTGGTTCGACGAGCGATACCCTGGCAAACCAGTTCTTGGGATCAAACACTACCGAGACTTTGATAGGACCTTGGAGGCTCGTACCGTCCTGCTTCGGAGTGACATTCAGGTGGATAGCCAGCCTATGACCTTCTTGACTTCGAGGAAAACAGGCCTGGTATCCGTTTACGATGTCTCGCGCGGAGAGGACGATCTCGTTCACATGAATGCTCCATCTCATTGCCTTTCATCCATCACGCCGCATAATGGTCTTCCTATTGCCTCTTGGAATCTGTTCCAACATCCTCTTATGGAACCCTCGCATATTGACATACTTCATCTGTCATCGAGGGGTGACATCAACCGTCTACATGCTCAGCTTCACTCGGATGGCGATGCTGACCCATCCGTCTCAGACCGGAGCCAGGGTTTCGTGTGGAATGACGATGTGAAGGAGTTGGAAAGTGCCAATCCTGGCATCACAGGCTCGGATCGGTTCACTGAACGCGAGAGTTGCACGGTGAATCTCGGGTCTGCATACCAAGGTGAACTTCCGCCCCCCCATTACAATTGACGGGATTGTTACTTACACACACCTAAGACCTTTTCTTCCCCAGCACTGAAGAGGACGAGAACGCGGATGCTACGTACGATGCTCTGGACCGTCTCCCCTCTTTCTGGCAAAACCTCGATGCCCCAGTAGATCATATCATGACGATGTTAGTCCCTCGAATTTCGAGATGGCCCATTCTCTGACGACAAATTTATTCTAGAAACGACATTGCTTGCCGGCTAGGAGACGATCCACCAGACACCCACAGGGCCGATTTCCTCACACCAAACCCAATCACTGGAAAACGAGGTTATCGGGCGTGGAAACGAGGTCGAATTAGTCCCCAGGAGATATCTCGTGGTTCCAACTGGAATTTCGACCTTACGGGTATTCTCAAGTCCTCTACACCGGACTTTTCTGATGAAGTCGACGTGATGATGAACGAAATTCAGTCTCATAGCCTCTTACTCAGCGATAATAGGACAAAGGAGTCGTTGAAGCTCGAGAACGATGCCTGCGAACAGCTAGCGTTGGATCTCGGTATGGCGTCACATGTTTACGCGTCCAAACCCTTTTCGAAACCTGGTTCTGCGCCGCTCGAACAGGCTCAGACTTTCGAAGACGTGGTGGCGGATATGTCTCTGGCTACCGGCGCGCTTTCGATCAACGTTGCTGGTCCTCCCCCTGTCCACTTTGGATTCTTCACGCCGATCACTACCAGACCTGTGAATCATAACCCAACGAACGCCGGACCAGAGCAACCTGGTACACCTCAGATCGGAGAGGCGGAGATGATCCCTTTGGGAGTCCGGTCGTTAATGGACGAGTGGAAGGTCGGCGAGGACCCCAAGGATTACAAGTACTTCGATCCATACGGCGACGACACGCCAAATCCAACGGAACCAAAACACAGCTTCGAAGATGAATCGCTTCCAATACAGAATGCTCAAAGCCAATCAATCGGCCCGACTCCTCGATTAAACCCTCCCGCAGTCGTAGCCTCTCGTGCTCCCCCCCTCATTGCTCCCTCAAAAGCTGCGATGGTCAAAGAGAGGGAGAAAACGCTCGCTGGAGGTGGATTCACCCAAGATAACCCGATACAAGCTCAAGAACCTTCGCAGGACGTGGTGATGGCGAGTACACAGGTCGAACCGGGAAGGTTTGGTGATCGGAAAATGGGCCAGAAGAAGCGTCAGAAACGAGTTGGAGGATTCTAGAATTCCAGGGTATGTGGATTGAAACCCCGAGAATTATCTGGAGCAATTACAGTATTCTAATGTAAGGTACAATCTCGAGCAGACAGTTATAACACAAGTAGTCCACAAGGCGTAAGCAAACATATCAGGAATGTGTGGGTGATGGTCATGCGCTGGTAGAGGCGGTGGGGGTAGCTGTCGGCTTGGCTGCTGAGTTCCTTCCCCTACCCCACTTAACGTTGACTCTCTGGCCATGAATGTCGATGCCGTTCGCCCAGGCCTCTGCCGCACGCTCGGCTGAATCACGGTCCTTGAAGTTAATAAACGCACATCTGGAACACCGTTAATTCCCTGGGATCTCAAATACTTACTATACCTGCAAATACTCACTTCGACTTTGCAACATGTACGACTGACTTGAGTTTATCTGGGTTCATGGAAGGCAGTGACTTGATGACCGTAGTTCGTAATGACTGTTCGGTAGCTTCGGCGGGTAACGATGATAGGAACAGTGACACCTAAGACGCCCTGAGTTGGTGTCTCTACGATAAATCCAGGAGCCACGTACAATCGAGGTATCCTCAGGAGGTTTAAGACCTTGGTTTTCCGCATGTTTCGCCATAATTTTTTGGGCAACAGGATCGCTGCGACCATGGTACCGGTCTTGAATATTTTGTTTTGCAAGAGCACCGTCCGTAGGTTTCTCATGCCTAATGGTCACGTTAGGTCACACAACCACCGACGAAGCATGAAGTGCCCACCTGAACGGACACTGAGTTCCCCGATTACACTCGCCTTTCGCAAAGAATGAGCAAATGTGTGGTCTATTCCGCTTGTAATACGGATCCGTTCGCGCCAGCTGCTTAAGCATGTCCTTCGCCGCCGAGCTTGCCCGCGCTGAATCCAGCCCCGATCTGTTGGCCTCCAACTGGAACGAAGAAAGACGGCGATCAATTGCTAATTCCTCAAAACGCAATACACGACATACCTTGCCCTCCATATTCTGCGCGTAATATTCCCTGTTCACGTCGCTCGTGGGTGCTTCGTTTTGCAGTGCCAACGCTGTATCTCGCACTTGCGTAGGTAGGCCGTACTCTAAGTCAAGCAAACATGTCTGACAGACGTTCTTGATCTTTGCACAAGTTTGACAGATCACGGTCGTCTTGAAGCGCATGCCGTTTCCGGGGTTCCAGCGGAAGATTGTGAACGGTCGGGCACACGTCCCGCATTCACGCCCGAATTCTTGTTTAGACTGTACGTGAAGAGATGTTAACTTGTATTGAGGATATTGAGGGTCATTCGTATGCGTACCATTCGGATAAATGGGTTATCTCCAAGGCCTAAGGTGATGCAACAGCTGTGTCAGCTTCGCCCAAATTCTCTCGAGGTTGAGGGTAGAATAGGAAGCGCGGCGTACATGTTTCACACAAGATAGGGAATTCACTCTGTTCCCATCCAGCCTTGTTGATATCAGCTTTTGGAGGCATTTGCAGTGTTGAAGTGAGGCTGAGGATTAGGGAGTTGCGGAAGGTGGACTCGTGAGCGTGTCACTGTTTGTCTGTGACAAAAAGCGGTCGATCGTCTTAGTCAGCGTGCGTCACATGAGGGACCCTAGCAAGGTCGGGGATGAGTACTTGAATTCGTGACGAACACACCCGACACTTATAGACTCAAAGACGGTCAAAATCAGAGTATTATTAGATGCAACTACGGTGTGATTACTTCTCGTTCTCAAGAAATTGGAATCAGACAACAAGAGAGGACTGAGCAGGGAGCAAGCGAGATCAAAATCGTCGGTAGCATAATCGGAGCGGTACGAGCGGTAGAAATTTTGGGCATAGATCTAAAAATGGATTGAACTCGAAGAAGGATCACCGCGTAGGGGAGCAAAAACGAACAATGTACGACATGCAATGCACAACACGCTCCGATGGACCTCCGCCTTCATTTGGGGCACATAATTTCAAAGGGTCGTCGCTATGCATCTGGGCAATTTCGACAGCATCACCTCCGCAAGGGCTCGATCAAGGTGAGATCTTTTCTGCCAAGACACCACCGAGGACAAACGAAACCAGCCACCCGGCCAATGGCCAGAATGTTGGATGTCTCTGGATGGCGGTGATTCCTAAATTGACCAGCACAGGTCCAGCTGCCACGTGCAAACATCAAAACGCCACTTCATCGAGGACTGGGAAGGTGTCAGACGTACGGCAAAGACCCTGGATACCCCATCCGACTCCAAAGAGCGCGGCTCCGACGAGCAACCGCCTGTCAATCACACCACCCTTGGGTATAGTCCATTTCCCGCCGAGTCGCGGCTTCTCTTCACCTCTCCCGTAGAAGTACGAGATAGCGGCGACTGGCAAAGCTCCCAAAGCGAGGAAGACGAGGGTGGGGTCAAAGTCATGATGGAACGGCGTGAGGAGGAACTGAACAACCCGACTGGGAACCGTGAGGGAGGTCAAATGGAGGCAAAGTCCGAACTGTACAGCCGTCAAGAACGAAACAAGGCGCCTGTGAGTTGGTAAATCTGGAAGGATGCCATCAGAATTTTCCTGAAGAATCGGTGCCTATGTCTACATTTGAGCCTCGTACGATTAAACCGTGTACTGGACACACTCACGGTCTTGTACAAGTATAAAGATGTGAGGAACGACGAAGCCTGGGCAATAGCAAAAGTGCTGGCAAAACTACCCAATGACCAGTTCAATGCACCGGGCGGAGAGACCGACTCTCCGTGAACAATAGTGGCCGTAATTGAACCAGTGAGCATGAAGGCCAGTGTCGCAGCTATGGATCTGTGAAAAAGCGCTGAGATCGTGATGTAGGGAACCGTTCGCCACATACCTCGGAGAGAGACGCGATAGACCGCAGATCATGTGTCTGAGAGAAAAGGTTGGTCCCACGTCATGAACCCGTCAGCATGAAGTATTCACCCAGAGGTACAGCCATTGGACAGCTGCAAAGAAGTTGTTGCGTCAGTGATCGCTAGGCTGGCGACACCTCGCGCGATTTCAGACCAACCTTTGTTCCTAACCCCACCAGAAATCCAGAGGTTGCGATGATGGGAAAGGTGTTGACGTTGGGCAGCACCGACGGAGGTACGGCCGATCGCAACGCGCCGATGGCTACACCCGCGAGAACGAATCCTCCGACAGAAAAGGCAGGCTCGATGGCGCCACGGTAGCAGCGATGGATGAAGCCAGAGATTCCGAAGACAGAGCCATTGAGGAGGAGGAGGTTATGGCTGGCCAGAGCGATACCCACACCTCCAATGAAGGCTCGGAGAGGTACGGGATTCGACATTACGATGGGGTAAAGCAACAGCAGAGGTATGGGAAATGCTTTAACCCACAGGAGCTTTAAGAACTACTCAGAAAGCATTCACGTGCTCGACGTAGACAGGCCTATAAGCCAGGGATAGTGACTGCATATCGTGTCGTAAGGTCAGACCAGTAGAGCCTGGACTGGTCCCCCCCCCAGTTGGACAAAGATTCTGGCCGGGACGGCAACCAGACTCCGGCCAGTCAATGCGTGACGGTCAACCAACGTTCCGCATGCGATGTCAGCGGTTTTCGCCTTCGATTGAGTGCTGGGTTGTTCAGGTTGAGAATTGAGATGAATAAAATAAAATAAAATAAAATAAAAATAAATAAGAAATAAAGATGAGAACCAACCGCAAGATTTTCCGCACGACCCACTCTGCATCCGTTAATTCCAATTGGCGCAGCCCTTCAGTGGGTGATGCTCGGGCGCGGAAGTAAGAGACCGCATGCATTACCACACGGGGATTTGGCTGCTTATCCACTCACCCACATCTCCTCCCCCTTAAACACCCTCGACGGTCGTGACGACTCTGACGGAGAAGACGGCCAGGAAATGTCTCGCCCACCCAACAACAGATCTAGCAGATCGACTTCGGCTCATTCCTCCATGAGGCGGAGTCGCTCACGTCCACGTCGGGTACCTTATCTTCCCTTACCCTCCGATATCCCCATCAATCCCGACAGCCCTGTAAGCGAGCAGGCCGCTGAACTCATCCACGAGTTCGTCCATCCTCACCACCATTCTGGAGAGAACCTCCTCGAGCCAGAGGAGGAACTTGATGAAGCTAATGGCGATGCACCCATCATCGCGAAAGAGCTCGAGGAGATGCGAAGTCGCGCCTGGTGGAGGCGACCTTCAGCCCTCTGGTACGCTCTTTATATGCTCGCCTTTGCACCACCTCACACAACCCGTGGTCTCGCATGGCGGTCAGAACATACAATCCTGATCACTCTATTTTACGTAGGTTTCTAAGTTTGATACCCTTCGTATTGGCGGCTTCCACCGCGACTGCAGCCCCAAAAATACAAGCGGTCACCCATCTCGTATGTAAGACTCTCCGACCAGGTTATACAAATCGATCTGGGGCAAATCCCAAGATCACCTTCTTTTCCGCATCCGACGATGAAGAGACCAAACTCTGTAACGCTGACCCAGTCGTGCTCGCGGCCTCTGCTGAGTTCCTTACGTGTAAGTGTCCCACAAGACCCACTGCCAGAGCGCCCGATCCTAATCCCCTCGATTCGAAAAGTAATCACTACTGCAACTGGTATTCTGAGCTGCTTGACTACCGCGTACTGGGGATCAGTAAGCTTACTCGCTCCTTAGTTTGTTTTCCGCAGCGCCTAACATGGACACTGCGATCATGGTTGTGCCTGGTTCCAGCGCTCGGATCGTAAGGGCCGGATCAACACCATGAGGATTTGTCTCTTTGGCAATCTCATCACCGACCTCACATACCTACTCGTATATTCCCTCTTGAGGGGTCGCAACGGTGCCTACTGGTTTCTCCTGATCGCCCCCGTCTTTGAGGGTTCGCTGGGAGGTATGGCAAGGCTCTTGGGTACTTCCCGTGTCTCCACTAAAGCCCAACATAGGCCTGAGTGCTGCTTCGGCAAACATCCACGCCTATGTCGCGGATTGTACCGACCCCGCGCGTCGGTCTAGGGTTTTCTCAATTTATCTAGGGTTGGTGTATATCGGCATGGCCATAGGGCCCGCCTTCGGTGGTCTCTTGATTCGGCAGTCGGGAGATCTCCTGACAGTCTTTTACTACGCCTTTGCCAGTCACCTGTGTTTCGCATGCACGATTTGGTTTGTCGTGCCTGAGTCTCTCGCCCCAACTCAGCTTTCTAGGGCCAAAGCTGCGTATAATGAGAGAAAGGCTCGAGCCAGGGGAGGGATTGGTGGTGTGCTGGCCCACCTTGTGTCGTTCTTGGCCCCCCTCAAACTGTTCATCCCTGTTACGGTCGCAACGGGTGATAACCCGCTGAAGAGAAGGAAGGATTGGAATTTGACACTCTTGGCGGCAGCGTATGGGCTCGTCATCATGTTGGTGGTAAGTGAATCCCTCAAAGGCGTGGTTACGGGTGTACGATCCTGATTCTATTCGGTGGCAGGGAGCATACTCGTTCAAGTTTCAATATGGTAACTGTTTGCTCGAATGTACGAGGTTAGGTATCCAGCTAACAAAACCTATCACAGCTGCATCGACGTTTGGTTGGAGTACTGAGATTGTGAGCACGAGACATCATAACCCCGTTGATCCCTCCTCAGTACTCTCGTAGCTCGGATACTGGATGAGTGTTGCTGGCCTCACGCGTGCGATTGCTCTCGCTTTTATCATCCCAGGTGACCCTGTCCTTTTATCCCTAATGGTTGTTACTGACGCGGTTGATCAGCCATAATCTCTTTGATTAAGAAGAAGCCGTCTTCACCCATCCGACTCACCACTCCATCTACTCGCACCACGCCTCTTCCTCCTGTGGCGGAAGTCGACGAAGATCCAGAGGGTTCGTACGACCCTTCAGCCCAACCAGCCATGTCAACTTTGCATACCCAGGGGCCTGCCGCCCCGGAGCCCATCATCAGGGTTACCTCTTCACAAAGTACTACAACCACTCAGACGAATCATACCACCCACACACACCCCGACGCTGCTGGACGAACCGCCATGGCAATGAACGAGAATAAGGACCCTTCTTCACCGTACTTGGACCTCAATACGGCCCGAGTATCCTTGGTCATGGAGTTGACCGCGTATACGATGATGGCGACCGCGAAGACCGGAACAATGTTTACGTTGTATACTGTCCTTGGTAGCCTCGCGGCTGGGTTTATGCCTGCTATTCAGAGCTTGGCGTTGTGGATTTATGCCGGGAGGGGAGGGGAAGAGACTGGCAAATTGTTTGGGAGTTTGAGTGTGGTACAGGCCTTGGGGTATGCACCGTTTGCCATCGGCCCCGGGTACATTTTGCTGACTTGGCGTTGCAGCGGCTCGATCCTCTCTCCGATGCTTTTCGGGTTCACGTACTCGAGGACGGTCGCTACCTTCCCTCAGGCCATGTTTATCGTCGGGGCTTCTGCCGTCGCACTCGCACTTTTGTGCACTTTCTTTATTAGGCTTCCCAAGGGTGAGACAGACGAACTAATCGTCGTTACGGAGGATGGGGATGTTGGCGACGGAGAGAGGGAGAGGTTGATCCCCGGAAGCGAAGAGGAAGTCCGCTAGAAGTCCTCCTTTTAGGAATCCAACTCTCTGGATGCTACCTGTTCCACTCTCGGCTTTATATTCCCTGAACATCGCTTATGACGCTAGCAGGAATGTGCCTCGTTTCCGCATTGGAGAGTGCTTAATGGCTTTGCGTCTTTTGTATTTCCCATAGAGCACTTGTACCAGTTTTCTCTCCGTACAGGTGGTGTAATGTTCCCAGTCTTGATTTTAATTATTGCATTGTTGTAGCGTAGATAGCCGATCGCAGGGTTTTCGCAGTCAAGCCCTCGACCCACTGGGTTTTCAGCATAGGTAGTCGTCTAGACCTTCGCCACCCCCAGTTGATCTCCAGCTATTGGGTGACTATCCGTAACACCAGATACTATCATATCCACCGTAGAAGGGTGCCATTAACCGAGATTTATTCCTCATTATCTAAAGTCTTCCATATCGCGTACATCAACGAAACCAGACGACCGAACGTCAGGGTGGTACCAGCACATGCTGGGGTTGGGGTAGGTAGGATTGCAGTCCTTCCCGACCCCGTAATTCGCAAGGTTGGCTGAGTTTCGAGCGAAACGGCCGTGGCGTCGCGATCCCAGATGCGCGGCTTAGTGACAATATCAGTGTCCCGACAGAACAGACGGGGTCCTGACAGTTCCCTTATAAGTCCTTTGATATGTAACTAGACTCGTGTGTACACGGTGTAGCCTTACGGATAGTCACCCATTAATTGCCTCGTTCTTTGTGTTAGATACCGATCGTATTACTGAGTTACTAGGATTCCATGGACTACTTCACGACCTCTATAACGGATCGGAGATTATTTCAGAATGAACGAAATGGTAGACACGAAAAATGGATGAGTACATGTGGGCAAAAATGGTCACAATTGAATAGGCAACAAGCGATGTCTCTAGGGGCCGGTAGGAGGGGCAACTTGGTACCAGATTTCCGGCTGCCAGCATGCTCGTGAGACGTGATGGAGTCTTGTGATGAACATATCCTCGAAGCGGACAGGGAAGGGGGTTTCGTCGTTCTGAACGCCGAATTAGTCCCGGACATGTTGGGATTTTGTTGTCCACGTACCTCCAGTTCCTTGAGGTAGGCCTTGATTCGTTTGGCTACATCTCGTGCTAGTTTCTTCCTCGTAATTGGGCTCCGTTCCTTGTTGAAACCAGCCGTCATGATCTGTTTGTGGCATTTATCACACGAGCAAACGCAGAGAAACCTGTTAACCATACCTGTGTTGCCTTGCTGTAGTACGCAGAATATCCCACGAACTAATCAAGTGAAGGGATTGAGCAGCACCGGAAGCCATTGTCACAGAATCCACATATGTCTATTCTGCATGTGATAGAGCGTCCAGAACCGTCACCCATGAGCGCAGGTTCGTCAAAACCATCAAGATCCCTGAAGCGTGGGTTCATGGCATCGATCAGTTTCATCCCTTCCTTACCCTCGATCTTGAAATCAATCGAATGGCGTGGAGTCCAGCCTCTCTGCACACCATGGAATTGATACAGAACTTGTTCCACTATGCGGAGATCGGGGTGTGTGAGTAGAGGAGTAACGAGGGCCGCTCCGCGGCCCTTAGGCAAGGTTGATATACTCCTTCGGAATCCGGGAACATTACCCCCCCTCTATCGTAAACAGGGGAGTTGTAGCTTGGCACCGTGCTGAAGGCTTCGCTGGAGAATCTGGTCTCTATGAGGTTATTCTGTGCCGGAGGAGTGGGAACGGGACGCCCATGCGTCCGGTGAGACGAGAAAATGTCAGTGGGTACTGTTGAAGTGTGCAGATAATTGTTTGCCATCCCGTCACCGTTGGAGTTTGTGTCTGGCGAGCCGTCGCGAAAGTATGTTGGGGAAATCGCTGTCTGTCGACGTATAAGTCAACCCGTAGGGGAGATCTGGACATGTACGCACCACTGGGGATGCCGGGGGATCCGGGTGAGAACCTGCGGTGCCACCCAAAAGCGGTACTTCGGTTTCTATTACGCAGGGTTCTCGGTGGTCTAGCCAACTAGCGGGGGCAAAACGAAGGGATGGGAGACGGGCATTGTTTGTTCGAATTTCTGGTATATCATCCGAACCCCACTCTGCAAGTAGTCGGGAAGGTGAAACAATTGGAGAGACCTACGAGAGGTGTGTCATCGACATTCCACAAACGAGGGGAAAGTGCACATACATGACGATGCGAAGGAAGGGGAGAACCCACGTTATTGTCGTCCGCGTAATCTTCCAACGATAGCTTGGTCGACAGCTCAAAGGGGGAAGATGCTTCGCCCTCATCCGCGTTCAAGTTTCGCCCGTTACTGATTTCGAAAGCGTACAGTGTGGACAAATCGAGCGTTGACGGGGTTACCACTGACGGGCGAGAAGACGGCGTCCAGAACCTTGAAAATTTCTCCAAATATTGAAGGACATTCTCGATGCTTGGGCGGCTTCCTGGTTGGTGCATCCAACAACGTTCTATTACCTCCCATACATCATCTGTGAACCACTCCCCTTCTGCTCCTTGAGGTCTCTCAGGGCGGTCACCCCTGCTTACCTTGCTAGAAATGACCCACTTTCCGTATTGGTGAAACGGTATACGCCCGCTGAGAACTTCATAAACCACCATTCCTAGAGCGTAACAATCCGAGAATTTCGTCTGACGATAGCCTTGGGTCTCCGGGTCAAAAAGCTCTGGACTCATCCACCGGATGGTGCCGCCCTGTGTGGACGAGTCAAAGGTTGATGAGTCAGAAATAATCGTAATAAGACCAAAATCCGCGAGGCGGGCGTGGTAGGTTTGATCAACCAGGATGTTGGCCTAACAAATGAATCCCGTTGAGGAGGAAGGCGTGGTCCCAGCTTTCGAAGACCTACTCCCTTGAGATCCCCGTGGACCATTCCCTGACCGTGTATATAGATCAAGCCATTCGCAACATCGGCCAACTACGGGAGCCACGTAATCGTCAACGAGAGGTAAGGATCATGGGAAGTTAATAGAGAACTTACAAGTTCAAACCGATTCGCATTATGATGTGCTATCACGAACTGGTTTATGTTCCCATTCGACATCCAATCTGACACCATCGCAAACTCAGTCTTGGCCATTCTCACTCCTAGGAGCGGCAACACATTCGGGTGCTGAAGAGCCTTCCATGGGACAAACTCCTTGCAGAACCTCTGAACGGTTTCTGGTCAGTGTTCCAATGGTTGTGTGGGAAACAGAGAGCACCACTGGTCACCCACGCGGATAACCTTCCGCAAGTCACTAGTAGCGTAGATCCTCAATACCTTGACTGCGACCTCCCGTCCCTGATATTCGCGCTTCCACACGTCCCCAAATCCGCCACGGTACAGCAAGACGTCGGATGGGTTGTTGCACAACTCGATCTTCAGGGAACTAGGAACCAGGGCGTGGTCAGCACACATCTTGCGGAGCGATTTCACGCATCTCCTTCGGATCTGTGGTGTGAGGCTGGAGTTATCTAACGCCTAACAAGCATAATGTAGAAAGTTGAAACAGAGGTCAACTAACTTATTCTCCGGACGCGGAAGGACGTGGTGCCATACCTTATCTACTACATCGATAAAAGTCTGAGCGTCGTTCCTTCGGAGACGATTTATATCGAACGCCTTCTCGTTCGAGAAGATTGTCTCAACAAGGGGGGTGAGTTCATTCTGGGGGACGATGTCGTTAATCAAGCGTTCCCAGGCCTGGTTGTAAGAGACGAGGGTGTTGGGTATATCAGGGGGAGGATTCCCATCATGTGGAGAATCAAAGGGTAGGGACATGGATGCGCCACCGTCGGTTATGAAGCTTCTGTCAATACCACTGGCACCAACGAGTGCTAGATGTGCGGCTTCTTTGATGGGCGAGATCCGTATCGAGGAGAGATCTCGGTACTAGGGGGAATACTACGTCAGATAATCCAAGATGTTCGTGGATAGAAAGCACAGGCACAGTCTATATTAAGCGGACGGTTAGTGGAGGGTGGTGTGGGGGGATGGGAAAACATCGCACGAGTGGTGGTGGTAAACATTGAGGACGATGAGACCAAGACCCCCGTGTTCGGTGACTCCTGCTGACTCCTCGAAAAAGCTCAATAATGACAATAAAGTATATTAGCATGGCTCAAGACACAGGTCACCCACAAAGCACTCTCGTCTCTATGAACTACCAGCACATCAAGAATACAGAACGTTCCCTCGTTATCAAACTCAAGGCGGAGCCTGGTGATCGCATTGACTGCTGTTGCCGTCACTTCCTTTTCAATCAACCTGATTTCGTTGCTGCAGTGTTGAGTCTATTACGTGCTGGAGGTTGCTTGGTGTCCATCATAGAAAGGCCGACCGATCGGATCCAGAGGCAAAGCCGAGGGGTCGTGGGAACTTGAGTGCCCACTATAGTCTCGAGCAGACCACGTTTCACGACGATCACAGGCTTCTGGGGTGTTATTGAGTGTTTGGCGCATGTACAATTCATAAATAGGATCTTCCATTACATTAAGAGCTTCGTAGATATGTAGCGTATATCATGGGTACATGGATACATGGTGTCATACAAACAGAGTACCGGCCCCTCTCATGCAGCATATCAAGTTGGGAGACGAGATAGTGATACCATCCAGAAAGGTGGGGATCGAAAGTTGCTACAACCCACGAAGACTAACCTGCATACGCCTAAGTGACCTGCGTTACCTGTCGCTGGTATATACTCGAGATAGGCGACCTCACGCCTCGCTTGTCCCCCTTCTTTTTCGTCTTTACCGGTCCGGGCTTTGAGTTCGTGAGCGGCGAGGGCCCGCCCAGGGTGCGTTCACGGTCTCGACCGGGATCAACCGTGGGTGTGTCGGCTAATCCAGTCGTAATCGTAGTCGTGGATGCCGCGTCCGCGCTGCTCTGAGCCTGTGTCGAGACGCGTTTCGGCGGTGGCGAAGGACGAAAAACTTGGGAAGGTTTACGGACAACAAATTTCGCCAACAGTTGTCTAAACAGGGAGGAGTTTGTGGAGGGGCGCTGTATCAGAATCGGAACGGCATCCTGAGTCGTGTATCTCATCCCCGATCGTGCTGTACCTACCGGTGCCATGTTTTGATCCTGGTAATGTTCCTCGACCTCACACGACACGGAGACGTAGTCGGTTGAGGTCGACAGATAAGAACGGTCGTCTCTGTCCTTTCCACTCTCCCTGCATTCTTCTTCATTCCTACTCTCACCATCGTTCCACAATGGCATAATCCTCTTCCCCTTTTGCCGAGGGAAGATGGTCGTCTCTTTGCTAGTTCTGTTGCCATCCCACTCGTCTCGGCCCGTCAATTTCGATCCGGGCTGAAATCCAGACTCGCGCCCTGGAATGGTGAGAGCGTTGATTTCCGAGATACATCTGGGTGAGCCAGCATCCCTTCGGAACTCCTCGAGTGAAGGGGATGTAAAACCGAATGTGGATTCTCCCCGACGCCCTCGGGTGTTCTGCGGGGGTCTGGTCGACGACATCCTCAATCCATGCCTTGGTGTAACTTCAATCGCCTTCGAGCTACTTTGGGGTGGTGGAGGTTGGATTGGGAACTGGTGCTTAGGCTTCCATTTATCCACAGGTTGGTGAACGTCGACCACATTCCGGGAGCGCGAACTCGACCCGGAATATATAACCCGTATGTTCGTAGCGGAGTCGAACGGCCGCCTACCCACGACCTCACCACTCCTGCCAGAAGTATAGAACGAGGTCCCGGGGCTGTCGGAGTCCCTAGATTCGAGTTGTGTGTTTGTCGTAATCTTCGGGAGGTGTGGCTTTCCCCCGGATGGATCGGATCGGGGGGAGGGCGAGTGCGTAGTTCCTTGGATTGGTACCGGAGCCGGACCTGCGTGGGTTGATTGTGTGTCATAGATAATAGGGTCGTGTTGGTTCTGTTCGTAATCGTAGTAGAAAGGACCAGGACCCTGGAGGGGACCGGCAACTCCCTGGGCGTGTCTGAAAGCCGCCTGATCATCTGCTGAATCTGTGACGATCGTAGTGGAATCGCTCCTGTTCGAGATCGTCCGACAAGGTGTCTCAGATATAGGTTGCTTTGGTTCTTCGGCTCTGGTGTGGGAATTCTCGGGGGTTGTGTCAGGGGTGACGTCTTGAGTTTCAACCGAGAACAAACTCGCTGTAGCGACGAGGAAAAGAGTGTAAGTGTCAGTAGTCATCACCCAACATCAATCACAAGTGATGGAGCCTACTCGAGTTTCGCGTTTCATGACTTGAGTACTCGGTGGAATCCGTAGGACTCATGGGCATAGGGAAGGGTTGGAATTCTAATCACAGAAGAAGCGTTGAAACAAATGGTCCATAGTGTGGCACCAAACATACCTTCAGTTGGAGTTTGCGGACTCGCGGTAACGAACATCTCGGCTATAGGCGAGTGAGCACACCAGCACACCGGCTCGAAGCGTGGTCCATTACCGTATTTCTGTGTCCCAGACTCAAAGACGCTCTCGCAGCTGGGAGCCTGAGGAATCCTCGAGGGAGGGAAGATCAATCCTCGTGCAGGGTCATGACAGAAGTGCCGAAGAATTTCGTCAATCAATGGACGTTGGGTGCATTTGGCGTTCCAACATCTGGCAAGGAGTTGCCAGAGTCCTTCCGATATGCCAGAGTCCTTGGCATCGGTCGGCATTTCAGGACGATCACCCCGGATGACCTTGTACGAAATCTCCGTATCCCGAAGAGTATGAAAAGGCATCAGACCGGTCAACACCTAGACGCAACTCCGTACTTCAGTACGCGACCAGACACCTCTAAAAGTAGATACACACTTGTAGGGTCACCATTCCAAACGCGTACACGTCCGCCTCCTTCGAGACCTGACACTTAGTTCTCCCGAACATGGATGGGGACAACAATTCCGGAGCCATGAACGGCGTCGTCCCTCCGCCAAGCGCTGTAGTGCTATCCGGTTTACTAGCGTCGTCATAGACGATCGTCATGAACCCAAAATCGGCTAGACAAGCACGGACAGGGTGATCGGAGGTGATAAGGATATTTGCCTAGGGATCAACGTAGGATGAGTTGGTTAAGCAATGTGATCTTTCGAGGGAATCTGCCGTACGCCCTTGAGGTCTCCGTGAACAAGATTCATGCGATGAAGATATTGCACCCCCTTCGCACAGTCGATGAGCTACGAGATTCGTCAGTCCCTGTGCGCCGTTATAAAGGACTCCCGCATACCAATTGCATACGTTGGGACTCATTATGTTTGATATACTCGGTAATGTTTCCGTTTGTCATCCATTCGGAGACCATGGTGAGTCTCGCATCAGGGGTGTCATCCCAGCGGCAGACCCCGACGAGTCCCAAGATGTTTGGATGGTTCAACGATTTCCATAATATCACCTCTTTACAAAACCTTCTCTGAAGTGGAAAAAGGGACGTCACTGATGTGTCCTGTCTAAGGGGATATGTCACATCTTACCTTGCGCTTGAGGCGTGCCACATCATCGGTCTGGGTGCTTCCTCTGATGGATTTGAACGCCACCTCTCTCCCGTCATATGACCCCTTCCAAACGTCTGCGAACCCTCCTGCCGCGTGGTGCGGATCGGAGGTCTTGAACTCAATCTGGAGGACGCAAGACCTGGGTAGTGTCTCCCGACAAGCGCATAACTGTCGTAAAGTCCATAATATACTTCCTTTATTGAGAGGAATTCCGCGCGATTTCAGAGCCTGGTAAACAACATTTCAGTCCTTGGGGAAAAGGCGCAGGAATAGAGAGATAGTTACCCAGTCAAATAATTCAATCAACACCAATGCTTTCTCTCCCTCTTGCTTCGAGAGGAACTTTCTCCCTTCTGCCGTGTCTATAAGTGGACGGAGAATGTTGATACACGCAGAAGGGTCTTCGCGAGCCCCGCCCGACGTGACCCCTGAGATTATACGCTTCATCCCACGTTCTGTCATGGTCGTTCGCTGTCCAGACGTCGGTGTCGTCGTCGGCGGATCGGAAGGCATCGGACAAAAAGTGTTGGTGAACCGACCGCCGGGGCCAGAGTCAAAGGGGGGGGACGGAAATCGGAGGGGTCAGGGTGAGTGACGACAAGCTCCGACGTGGGTTTTAAAAGGAAGAACAGGAGGCCATGTTTTTGTGAATGGACAAAAAGCGGCTGTACACGAGGTAAACACGAAGTGAAAATCTCTACCAAAACAGGGAGACCGCATTGCTCATGGCAAGTCCAATGATGTTTTCACAGCTGACAAGACATCCGAAGAGTCGTCTGCTCACCTTCGAGGCTCGCACGGTATTTTCCTGCAGTTGCGACAAGTGTCCTCAGGGGATGTAAAAGTGCGCGACGGCCACCGAAACAGGACCTTGGAGGATTCTACCTCCAAGGTCTATACATAGCCGCAAAAAACGCGCAGATAATACATGAGACGGGGGCCAAACCGCGAATCTTAAACATCAGACGTAGTGCCTGCACTTTTCCTCCAGAAAGTCAGCACACCCATTCCAAGGACGAAGTTTCCCACTCCGATCATCGTTGACCCAGCGCCAAGCAGGGTCAATATCGAGAGGACATATCCGAGGATCCTGTCGAGTATTCTGCCAATGACAGATCTCAGGGACGCATACGGTATGAGAACTGGCTTGAAGTCTGCGGGAAGTCTGAGAACGGGAATCTCGGCTTCCCCTTCTTCAGAAGTGGCTGGTGTGGAGGATAGACGTGGAAGGAGAAGTAGAGAGACAACGGGTTTCTATGCATCAAGCCACATCAGCATAAGGGGAGCACAACTGAATTGAAAGGGATTACGTGGTCAGACGTAGTGTACCCTGGGACAGAGGTATATAACAGGTTAGTAATGTTCGACTTTTCCGGAGTCTCTGGGTCATCGGAATATGTGGTATACAACACCCTATCTGTCCACGACGGTGTTCTCAGGGAGCTATCGTGACCGATGTCGGTGCCACATCGAAATGCGAAAGGTTCACACCTACCTGTATTTGTCAACTTCGCCAATCTCATACTTGTACGTGCACTATACGAGCCAAACACGGGTGAATCCTTCGCAGATCATGGCCCGAAGGAAAAAAACGAGGACAAACCTTGAACTTCCAGAAGTCACCCTCTCTCAAGCCTACAAACACGGTGCCTTTCTTCCGTTCCGCCGTTAGTTGGTCATACTCCTTGAGCTCCTCCCGCTTGCTCTCGCTATCGAGTGCGGAGACCAAGGAATCACGATTGTCTGGTCCGTGTAAGGGGTGTGTTTCTGGGAGATCGAGTCGGAAGTTGAGGTCACCGAAGAAAAAGAGGTGAGAGGTATCGTAGATGGTAGTTGACGCAGTTGAGGACTTGCGAAAAGAGGAGGGAGAGGTGGGGAGGGGAGGAAACATAAGTGAGCCCACTATACGGTTGTAGTCCGCGATCCGTTGAGATAGTTCGCGTTCATGTGCCGTGAGATGGGCACAGACGAATCTAATTCGTAGGGAAAGCAACTTGAGCACCCCTCATATGTCACGATGCAGACCGAAAGACTGACGTTAATGTTTCACCTAACCCGCCATCCTCGCCAGCAAGTCTGAACCTCACGCCTACCGCGCCCTTATTCCCGAGGTATGCAGGTCCGCAGCCCGTCCACGAAGTCTGAACATCTGCGACTCGAGAAAACTGTTCGTCTAGGATGTACACCAGTAAGGCAACGCCAACATTTACGACCTTGGTGACGAGGGAATATTTCTCCTTGTTGGGGGCGTTGGCTTCGATCTGGGAGAGAATGAGAGCGTTACGGTTTTCGACTACGTTCTTGGAGAGGCCGGAGACTAGAGATGAGCGTATCTCAATCGCGGTTTGCAATGCAAGAGGATATGGTGGTCGACTTACAACTGAGGTGTAGAGGTAAAAGCTCTTGGAAACCGACGGCCACGACATCCGGAGCTCGGGGTTCCTTTGCGAGGAAACTAGAGACTCGGAGTGTCGGAGATAGCCAGTCGATAAGGTCTTGTGGGACGCCGGAATCTCCCTGCAAGTTGGTGTTGTACGACGCAGTCTGTACGAGTAGTCGGTCCTTGGATATAATCCTTGCATTTCTCGCCATGGGGTTAGTCTGGATGTTGTGCGGAGGATAGATGGGCGGCTTAAGGTGGAGAGTGCCAAGAGCATCATTTGCGTCTTGGTTTGGGACGGAACGGAACAGGGGCGGTTTCTTGAATGAAACTCAAAAAAAAACGTGCGTAGAAAATAGTCGAAAAAATTAGGTAGGGTATTTATTCTCTAGGTGTAAACGGACTGGTGACGCGGTCTGAAGGTGCCTCGATAATCGTGGGCAGAGTCTTCGCAAGCTCAGCAGTACCAGCGGGGAACGGTAAATCCGTCACACCCTTGGGGAGCACCTTCTCGTACAGACCCTTGGCCTGGTTGGCCCTTGCCAACGATTGCAGCTTCTTTTTGGCGTCACGAACCAATATGTGCGCGTCATCGACACCTGGCACACAACCTTTCACGAAGATAAGGTTGAGGGAAGTATCGACGCGGACGACACGAAGATTTTGAGCGGTTGTAGTCTCTCCACCCATACGTCCAGCCATCTTTTTACCGGGCCAAATCCTGCCTGGGTCCTATTTTAAGAGTCAGCGAAAGTTCAGGCCCTCAAAAACGGGGAGAAACCCACCTGGTGACCACCGGTCGAACCAATTGAACGGTGCGAGACGGAAACACCATGACTAGCCCGTAGACCCTTGAAATTCCATCTCTTCATACCACCCTGGAAACCCTTGCCAATCCTAGGGAGTTGTCAGTGGGTGTAATTCAAGCGACCATCTGGTCTAGCTCACGATTTAGCAATGGTATCTACATATTGACCCGGAACAAAATGAACAGCAGAGAGGGTAGTTCCTGGTGTCATCGATAAGTTTAATCAAAGACTGGTGCCCCATCAGTGTACTCACCGATTGGAATGTGAGCATCCGGAGTGACGGGGAACTCTTTCACAATACGCTTTGGATGAACCCTCGCCTTCCTAAAATGACCCCTCATCTGAGCCGTGGTCGTCTTATGAGGCCGGTCGGAGGCAGCGACTTGGACAGCATGGTACTCTGTCTGATCAGGTCTGACGGTTTTTATGTTTGCTGTGACTTGGCAATTCTCCAACTGTAACAGAAACACGCTCGGACTTGATTAAATCACGTACGAAACAGCGAAACGTACCTGCAGGACAGTCACAGGAACCCTGACGCCGTTGTCATCATACATACTTGTCATCCCGCGTTTCCGTGCAATGAGACCTGTACGAATCGAATTTGGTGTCCATTTCGGCGCGGCATTCGTGGTGGGCGTGGCCAATTCCGCGACGGTCGAGCTGAAGTGCCTCACGCTGGCCGGAGGAGACAGACTCCATAGTCGGAACATCAGAGGGGATGGTGGAAGGGTGCGTGGAGGAGTGATCCGATCCGGTCGGAACGCGTCTTGCCGCACACCTCAACGGAAGACGGTCATGTCCGCCTCCGCGTCCACTTCCAATGTGATGACCCCGGCTGGAAACGTCGTTTTGCACATCTGGCCTGGCGCATTTGGCCTGGCATCGATAGAACCGACATGTCTTGCTGCAGTGCTTTATTTACAGCTGGTCATCCCGGGAAAATTCACCGTGAAGGAATCCACCACCCCAGACTATTCTCCTAACGGTACGTGACAACAGGCGGAGCTGTTCGCTTCGAGCTTACAGAATTTGTGTAGGGCAGCTACCATATCTCACTCATGATCTCGTTACGATCTCATCCCTCTCTGGAATCATGACATACGTCTCTGGGCTTCCAGGCTCTTCTAAGTTGGACCAACACACCTCCGCTAAGGAAAAGGCTCAGCGTACTGCGTGGAAAGCACATGCAGCTTCAACCCTCGGTGACCTCGTGGTAGGCATGAACTAGTTCCACCTCCGGACGTGGCTTAATATCCCTTCAGGCACACACATTCTACTCGTCCGCCAATTATTGGAAACTCATCCGACCGACGCTTGCAAAGATGATGCCCATCCCGCAACGATACTACGTACCGAACCGTATCAGGGAATTGTATAAACCTAGGCTGGAAGCTGTAGGGCTTTGGCCCGCGGAGAATGAAGCGTCATCCGAGCAATCGAAACTGGGTGCTTCGCTATTAGGCAGACCCCCGCCATTAAAAGACCCTAAGGAGGTCGCAAGGAATGTTTTCGCTCTCGAACAGGTACGCTTTGATTATCCTTCCCCCCAGCGTTGCACGCTTAGGGTTGCCCCAGACGCTTGAGAAGGCAAGGGCTTGCCTAGACACCTACAAGAAGCTTCTCAACGATCACATATTCTTCGACCACGAAAAGTGCGCTTGTTTACCCTCGTTCCGATGTCCCATGTAACCCATTCTGCATAGGCTATCGACGCTAGACATAATCGTAGCGGCTCATAGTCTGCTTCTCCTCAATCCACCATTCCCAAACCCCGTCCTCAAAGACCTCATAATCGAATCTTATCCCTCCCTCGCGGTTCACGCTCGCCTAGTCCTCTCACGAGCTTTCCCCGACCCCACCATCTCCCCACTGACCTATCACAAATCCTCTACGAACACGTGGTCAGCGCTCATCCCGACCTTTGGTTCCAACATGCCCAAGCCAGAACCCAGCGAAATCGAGAAAGAGTATACAAAGATGAGATGGGTATGGACCGGACTGGCGATTGTATCGACAGTTGGGTATTTGTGGGTGAACCCTCCGATTGTGATTGTGCAGTTGCGGGATGAGGAGGAAGAGGATCGAGTGGAATCCGATGAAGTCGGGGGTATGGAAGATGAGGACGAAGAAGAGGTGCTGGCGGATATGGAAACTGAAGACGATGGTGCAGCCGAAGCACAAGCGGCTTAATGTATTCACAACTTAATAATGTGACTTTTTTCAACCATAGCCCGGGCCCTCGTTTTATCCCCATACTGGGAGAATGGAACACACCTACGCGTACATGCAATCTCGGACTGTTCAAATACATCGTGTCATTGATGCTGCCGAAGCTCAACCCCGCGTGTCCGAGTTGCTGCTGCTGCAGTGCGGGTTCAGCAACGCGCGGGATTTTCATTTTCTTATCGTCCTCAGGTCTTGAGGCATCCTGCAGGAGCCTCAAGGACAGATGGAATCCGCGCCTGGCAAAAACCTCCCAACGAATAAGGTAAGGTGCTGGAATTACGACACATCCTGCCTCACGGTGGGGAGACGGGGTCCGTTATCGCAGAATATTCCTCTCCAACATTACATGCCCATCAAAACCCTGGGAACTTTGGATCGGAGCTAAGGAAGTAGAGGGGGTGCAGACCCTCATCGAAGCGCATCACGAAGACCGCGAACCAGACTTTCAGCTTCCCCCCCCCCCAACTTGCTCGTACGCTCTCTAAAAAACAAAGCCTAGTGCCAAGGTTAGGCTCGAACATCCGAACACCTGGTTGCATATGCATAACAAGCGCCAGCTCGCTCATGAGGATTCGGAGGAGCTTCGGAAGGACCTGCGGGGTCCACCTAATCTTTGCTTTGCTTGCCCCTACCGCCTAATACCCCAGCACACCATGCGGGATGGAAGAAAGGACCTTGCCGTCGACTCCGAGCGTTGGCAAGGAACTCCCGAAGTGGGGATTCTTCGGGGGACCAGGACTCCCCTTCTTTGAGACCTTCGAAGCCTGTACCCTCTCGTATTGAAGGCCACTCTCATGGAAGGTCGACTTTGTACGGGAACTCGATGAGGCACAACAGAGCTTCCACGTCATCCAAGACATGTGATTCTGCGAGGAAACCGACGTCTATGCTAGGAAAAACTTCCCGTGGCCCGAGGAACACAAAACACTCATGAATGGGGAGGCGCCAAGGTACGGACCTCGCTTCCAACGCCAGGGCTGGCTGCCAGGCCCCAATTAATCACAGCCAGTTTTCCGACACACTTTTCATCAGGCGAACAAACAATATTTTGTGGCTTGATGTCGTAGTGAGCGATATTTCTTGCACGCGTGGAGGAAAGTATGGCTGACTGTGAGGTTACTGATCTTGAATACACCACTAGACGTTTGCGCTCATGAATGTTCCCGCGACCTCACACGCTTGTCTTAGGGACATGGCACCATTAGCCACGACGTAGTGATAGAGGTCCTCGGTGAAGGGCTGAATGCTGATGTAGCCACTCGTAGGGTTGGTGACGCACCACCCATAAATTACTGGGATACCGGGTATCCCTTCTAGTTGTAGGTTTATGTCGCGTTCTTTCGTCACATCCTCCGTTTTGCCGATCTTTAGGATGACCATAGCGCAGTGTTTATTGCCAAATGCTCTAACAGCCTCAGGAATTGCTCCGCGATGCCAACAGATCCTAGTGCACAGAAAACCGGTAGTGACGTACCGTTCTGGACCACCACGGCGGTCCCACACTCCATCACAAAACGGTCCACCCCATCGACATTCATCACCCGTATTTCTATTAACTTGACCAACATTCGGGTCTCGTAGAAGGTGACGGTGGACAGAATGGCGCAAGGTCCGAACAGCTGTGTGACAACGTAACAGCGTGGCGATAGTGCCAACCATTAAAATTTGGAGGGTATGAATCCAGGTGGACTAGATATGGCGCCGGAGCTGTACATACAGATAAATGCGGCCTTCGTTCAGTACACCTACCAGGTCGAGAACGAGCTTGGCACATCCGACCATAGTTCATGGTCTGAGGAGAAGGCGTACGAAGGACACAGCCTTCCTGGAGTTAAGTTGTAGAACGGTCACATGGAGGTTACTTGGATCATCTGGCACCACGAGAAGTTGGCCTCACAGCGGCCAAGCGCAGGAGGCTACCGCTGCAAGGGTTCCTGGAAGTCACTCCCCTGACTAGGTAGACGAGGATCACAACACCCTGGGTGGGCGTTGAGGGCGAGACTGAAACACTGGTATTTCTAGATACTGGGTGGATGGTCACTCCACGGTGGGAAAGGCCAGTACCAAAGGACTGGTTGATTGATCGTCGTTGCAACCAGTCGATGAATTTCGTCGTACTGTGTACTGTGGGAGTTTAGGCGCCAAAACCTGTCATACTGAGGGCACTGAATGCGGCCCAATCGCATCTTAGGTTTTGTACTGATTCGTCATTATCAACCTTTCCCACAATGCAGTGTACGCTGTTATTTTCATTTCCAGGTCGATATTTGATACATCTCGTAAACTCTGTTCTTCTACTGATATGTTGGTTGCTCACTATCCAACAACGGGTATACACGGGGCTGGAAAGCTCTCATCAACACGGGCAGCCGGTCAGACAGGTAGAATACCCACATAAAGATGGAAGAAATGGGTTCTTCCTATATCATCGATTAATTTGACCTCTGCCTCGGTGAGATCTGGTAGAGTGGGGATAGCGATGTACTCCTCTAAACGTTCAGCCTTGGACGACGTCCTACATTTTGCTGTTAGCGCACACCGCAGAGGACCAACATCGACGACAGACTCACGAAACTAAGACGTTGCCTTTGGCCTGGTGCCACTTTCCGAGAACTTGGGCGGGAGATACAGGTTTTCCTGCCCTCTTTGATAACGTTTCAACGAGTTGGTCAATGATGGGACTTAGTGGACCACCCTTCGCCTTGTGCAGGGGTGCCAGTCCACTGTACGCGGCAGTGAGAATTCCGTGTTTCTTGTTTAGCTCGTAAGTTGTGCCGTGGACCGATAGGAAGTATGGGTGGAATTCGATCTGCATCGGTCTGTGTATCAATTGAACAAGTACGGTTGACTTCAGAGGGTAATCCTGACCTGGTTAACGGCCGGAACAATTTCCGCAACCGATAATATCTCTTCGATCTCTGGGGCACCAGAGTTAGAAATACCAATCGATTTGGCGAGGCCAGCCCGTTTTGCTTCTTCCATGCCCTTCCATGTCTCCTTGAGGTTATCCTTAAACGAAACACGGGGGCCATGGATCAAGTAGAGGTCGACATGATCTAGGTCGGAGTGTCAACTGCTTAACGTGCGAACAGACCGATTGGAACGCACCGAGTCCTAACCTAGTTAATGACTTGCGCAGGGCGTCGGAAACGGTATCACCGGGCTCTAAGGCAGAACTGAGCTTGGTCGTTACAAAGAACGATTCTCTGGGCTTCCCAGATGCCTTGATCGCTGCACCGAGGGTGTCTTCGTTCTGATAAACCTGGATTCCAACCTTGGTTTGAATACCGGGACAGACTGATCTACGGTTATGTGCGCATACCTGGGCACAATCCAGATGGGTAAACCCCTTTTCTATGGCCAAGCTCGCTGGCTCAGTCACATCTTGTTTGAAGTGGCTCGTCCCAGTTCCGAAGGCGAGGAAAGGGATCTTGTTACCGTCGTTAAGTGTGAAGGTTAGTTGGGACATTGTCACAGGAGATAAGCCTTGGTAAGCGGGGTAAGCTGGCTCCAGTTCAGCTTTTATATGATTCGGTATCATCATAAATCGTGATAAAGTCGCGAAAATGACATCACCGGGGTACATGTGTTGATCATGATGTTCCGTCCTGATGGAAGCGACGGACGCTCGCTCGTCGCACTCATCTGTCAGCACACCCACCCCCTTGGTCACTCGACAAAAGGGTGATCGACTGAGTCAGTGAGTTCTGGAGTGGGTTTCGACTCTAAGCATTGGAATTTGGTCTGTTTCCCGGTCTGGTCAGTCGGCAGGCGGAATGCCGATGCTGAGTGTACGACTTGCCGCTTGGAACGGCTAACGTGGCCACAATCTGCATGTGGGAGCAGCATCATTCGTGCATACCTCAGAACCTTTTCCTGTCAACGTTATGCGCTTCCCGATCGGATTCGGAAGACGAGGCTCGCCGCACGTGACGTCATCACCTCGGAGCGGCGGTTAGTAACCGAATTCATGTTTCCTCGTCTCTTCGCCGAACAAAACTTCCTTACTCTCCGATTCCAACCAGAACTATAATGGCACAGTTGCGACTGAGACATCCCAAAGGTGTCTCTACGATTCAGGTCGATCTCGAATCTGCAACAGTTCAGGATCTCTTGCAAGAGATCTACAAAATCACGGAAATACTGCCTTCACAACAAGATGGTACGCCAGCCACGTTCAACTCATCGCGGCTCACCTTGATGCGTTTCTCAGTAAAGACTGGATACCCTCCCAAGAGCTTGATGCTAATACCCGAGCTGCCTATCTCGAGTCTTGGACTATCCAAGGGCGAACAACTGATAGTCAACCACAATGGTAAAGGACAAAGCACAAGATCCACCCCACCCCGATCTACCACCAGTACTTCCGGTCCCGGCGCGATGCCACAATCCAATACTCGGCCGCCAGCCCCAACCCAGCCAACAGCGGGCGGACCGGATTCTGTCGAGACTGAAGGGGGTTATTTGGTGCATAGGGTATGGCCTTGTGCGGCCTTCCGACGTCGGAGTACTGAGCAGACTGGACAGGTCGTGCCAGATGATAACTCCTGTTTGTTTTCCTCAGTTGCCATCGTGTTTGAGCAGAACATTGGGAAGGCCCAAGAAATTCGGAAGAGTGCGTTGAGTCGTTTTCGGACAGAGTTACTTCTAACAATTTGCAGTCGTGGCGGATGAAATCCGGAAGGACATGATAACATGGTCCGAGGCGATCCTTGGGTAAGTGGTTCCAGATATCAGAGACCACATGGGGTGACGCAAACGTTACAGCCGACCGAGAGACGATTACATCTCGACGATACTTAAACCATTGACTTGGGGCGGAGCGATCGAACTTGCCATCCTGGCGAAACATTACAATACCGAAATTTCCTCTGTCGATGTTGAGACCGGCCGGATCGATCGTTTTACACCTTCCCCAGAGGCTGATTCTGGAAACAGGTCCATCTTGATTTATTCAGGGATTCACTACGACGCGGCGACATTGGCACCAATCAAGGATGCTCCCGAGGATTTCCACCAGACGATAGTACCAGTTAGAGGGTCGACACCAGAAACCGATCCGATCTTGAAAGCAGCGAAGGACCTGGCGGATAAGCTTAGGGCCAAGAAGGCATTCACAAATACGTCAACGTTCACTTTGAAGTGTGAGGTCGGTATGGATCCGCTTAACTTCGTTCATCAGCGCCTAAGTCCTGTTGTAGGATTGCGGAAAAGGCTTGACCGGGGAGAAGGAGGCCCGCGCACATGCCGCAGAAACAGGGCATGTGAATTTTGGAGAGTATTGAATACCGCCTCAGAGTGCAACAATTTTGTCGTCTACCAAACTATAGGAACAAACAAAGAGGGATAACAAACACTAAGCCTAGGCAGCACTTGAGCTTGAACCTGTAGCTTCCATAGCATCTGTAGTCTTGGCATCATCCTTAGCTTCGAATGTATCATCAATCTCCAAGACAATCGGACAATGATCTGAGGCCCCATAGATCTCGCTCCTTATCTCGCACATCCTAACTTTCTCTAATATTCTCTCGCTGGCGACGACTAGAGCGAAGTGAGCGAGCTGCGTGGAACGTGCAATAAGTCGTTAACTCACAATGATCCAATCTCCATCCAACGCCTTTCCCACGACAGCCAAATCGGTAGGAGAAGTATGTGAAATGACGGAGTTTAGGGTTCCTGTGCCTCCAAATGTCGATGAATTTGTTAGGTTTCTCAGCGTCCTCGGCTCCTGATACTGGCGGCTCGAGGAGGTTGCGGTACCAGGAAGTTTCTGCTTCAGTGTAACCAGCGGCCTTGTCCCAGTTCCTCTTTGCGTTCGTGAGGTCTAGGTATGAAAGTCAGCCAACGTCCACACTACTCTTGTAACCGCTAAACCTT
Source organism: Thelephora ganbajun (assembly GCA_014904855.1). Lineage (NCBI taxonomy): Eukaryota > Fungi > Basidiomycota > Agaricomycetes > Thelephorales > Thelephoraceae > Thelephora > Thelephora ganbajun. The sequence goes on from MU118031.1 coordinate 114,312, forward strand.
TCTCGGTCGGTGCCACATTGAGGTCACCTGTCCAAATTACTGGTTTCTTCTTATCGAGCTCCCTTAGATGAACCTCGAGGTGTTTATTCCACTCTTTCTTCTCCTTGAGGGTCTAAGAGTACCGTCAGTGTACAAGTCTCGGTTCACGATCGTTAAGTGCACCTTCAGACCCTCTCCAGCATTGACGACGTATGTGCCGACAAGGTAGAAGTTAGGGTACTCAAGAGTGATGATACGACCCTTCCAAATGGTAGGATTTGGGTGACCAGGTAGCGTTTTGTCAACGCTCAAAGGTTCATGTTTCGAAAGTATTGCCGTGCCAGCTACGTATTGTGAGTATGCAAGGAGAGAACACAGAATAATGGTCATACCGTATCCTTTCTTCTCTGCCATAGCCCAGTATCGAAAAGGATACCGCTTCACAATTGCTGGATTCATAGGCGCATCGTTGACCTGGATGACGCGTGAGTGAGGCTGATAGCGAGTGATGAGGAAACCCAGACCTTGGTCTCCGTAAGCACCAGAATGTCAGCATCCTCCGCTTCAACATACCGACCAAACCCCTGGGTCGGTCATCAAACCCCTGAACATACTGAGGTATTGCCGAGAACCAACCTTCTTGTTAGAGGCAACCCAACCGCATACATTCCAAGCAGAAATACGCCTTGTTCCAGGAACGCGTTCTGGGAATGAAATCTTGTCCGGCATTTTCGTGTTCGTGGGTTGACCAGACGGGCCAATTTCCGATGCTGCCTCTGAAGCGACGGAGACCTGCGAATCCATGGTATCTGTCTTCTTGACGCGCTTCTTTGGTGGCAGGCTCTCTTCAGTTGCATTGCGCTTAGTCTTTGGAGGCATGGCGGTGAGGAATCTCGGGTAAGTGGAAGGCAACGAGACGCGTCCGGTTAATAACACAGAACGGAGACACGGCGACCGCGTGAGAAAGAGCATGTTACACGCGTCACAGCGCGTGCGTGACAACCACGTGATAGGGGAGATCGCGGGAGTTGAAGTTAGGTTGATCGAGAGTTCTCACAAACATTCCCTTCGCTCGTACCTTCCCCTTATCTCTTCCTCCTCCCTCTGGGACACAGTCCTTGGAGGTCGGCCACCTCGGCGACTTCGCGTTTATTCTGCTGAATCTCTACGCATTCACCACATTGCGCTGCGGGTAACAGCAACAAACAGAAACTCGCCACGGTTTAACACCACCACTCATTACAACGGTTTCGACGTTCAAGACAAATTCCACTCCCTACTATCGAGGAAAGATGTTAAATTACGGTAAATTCTACGGTAATTCCGCTTTTCCTACCTTCAAAAACATCGATTATTCCTGTTGACATCTCGCTCAAGCTTGGGTTGAGTGCGATGGCAAATTGCTACCTGAATATGATGTATCGGTCTCCGGAAACAAGGTCACTTGTTGGGTTCCCAGTCAACCAGGCAGAAACTTCACAATCAACTGGTGTGACGCTGGTTCCGGCATCGACTCGCAATCCTTCATTGAATTGGACGGAATCGTCCTCCCCGGCAAGTACATCTATGGTCACGGTCAAGCTAGGAGGACCGGAGTCAGGACTGGCGACCAGACTGAAAAACCATTCGTCTTCAATCGGATTGATCGCAGTTCGTCCCCTCACTCCTCGGTTGAGTTCGCCGTCATGAGCGCTTGCTCACCCGGCTCATAGATATTGATGATATACCTCTCGTCGGAAAGGAGAGCAGTATAGGTTCTATCGTACTCAAGATCAAGCTGGTCCGAAGGATCGCAGGCAGAGTCGCAAACTCTCCGCTACTTGTCCCCCAACAAGTGCGTGGTAAGCGCCGGACGGGAGACGATTGCATCGGGTTGGTACTTATATTATCTCCTTCATTTTTCATAATACCTAATCGGACAAACAGCTACGGAGCTGAACGACAGGTCGCTTCACAACACAAAGCGACTTGGAAGACACTTCCATGGGATTTATCCAACCCTCACTCCTTTGTTACCTTTGTGTTCCGTTATCGATCTGTCGGTACGTAACCATCCTTCCTGGCCCCTTTGTGCGTACTAAGCCTCATGGTTTCCTCTAAAAACCCAGAGTGGCTGACTTCGGAGGGTATTATTCCTACTCCTGACGCACCGGTAATTCCGACACCGGCTCAGACTCCAGCAATCCCCCCAACACCGGAGCTCTCGAACGCCAGCACCCCAGCGAATACGACCTCCACGGTTCCTACCCCAAGTGACCGCGGTAGGAAACGTGCAAGACGCGAAGTTGTAAGTGGATGATTTACCTTTGAGTGTTTGATGCGAGTGCTGATATTGATGGTGATCATCAGAGCGTTTCAAACGCCAATGAAAATAGCGAGCCGGATACTCCCATCGTTGGTACCTCTGCCCAAATGCCATATCCAGGCCAATCGTTTATGTGGTTCAACGATAGCCCGTTCGCTTTCACCCATGAAAAAGCGCAGGAGCTCCAGGAGCATGCCCAGGAGCAACCCGCCGAACCGCCAACAACCAGTAAGAGGCAACGTAGAAAGTAACGACTTTCGACCGCTTCTTCGGACATCCCCTGCGAGACCTTACAATGCTGATCTGCATACGACTATTAACCGTGCTTTCCTTCTCGTAGTGTTTTCCTATCAACCCCCATCGCATTGCTCACGACCCCGCTACGCGCAACCCTCCACCTCGTAAACGTAATTTGCAATCTAAGGGTCTATTTTTTTTTCTATGTTTACTCCCCAGGGGGACATAATACATATTCCGCTGTGTTTTCCGCCTTGCGTTGTTGGTCGCCATCTCTTTTCCGTACATGAATTCTTATCAATGCCTCGTCCATCGTGTTGTCGTCATTTTTTATTACTTTTCTCCGCCTCTTCCTCTCGTATCCCACCTCGCCTGGTTGCTTTGTGTATGGTTGTGGTAGTTAGGGTCTCGTGTAAATGTTTTCCAGGTGCAGTACCAAAACGTTTTTTGTTGCGGTGCTTACTTCCCGGAAGCTGGGTGAGGGAACCTTGCCCTGCCGTGCTCGGACTGGGGACCTTCGGTCGTGGATTGACACCTGGATGAGTGCCTAGAGCAATACCTACGAGGACTGAATCTCTCTAACCGACAGCATGCTTAACTTCCCTTGTGTATCGCCTGAACTGTCTATGAATGACCCAGCAACTGTACTAGACCGGGGTACGTGGACGGCCACCCAGCAGCGACGTGTAGGTGAGAGCGCGAACACACAACGGACGTTACTTATGGCTCAGGTCGATTTCCACGGCTGCAACAATATGTAAAAATGCAGAAGCCTTCTAAACGTGTGCATGAATACCTCTCCTCACCGGTCCAGCCCTTCCCAGTTCACCAGGTGTCCCAGGAACATCCATCGGAGTCTTCCCCTCCAGTCTCTCCTCAACCCGCTTCAATTCTTCCAATGCTTCCCATTCATTAGCCGCATATTTCTCGTCCTTAGCTTTTTTTTTGCCAACGCACGCGACTAGCGTTCAATCTCCTCGTTGTCTATAATCTTCGCCTGCCCCACCTCGCCAGCTAGGCGGATCGTCAAGTCAACTTCCTCCCCATCTTCAGTCGCGCTGTGCAATGCGTCCATCATCTCGTCGATCTTGTCGCGTTGGAGGGACGAGTGCGAAAGGATGGTGTAGAGAGTTAGAGTGGAAGATTCGTAGAGTTTCATGATCTGCGAGCAAGAGCTTAGAATTTGGCCGACAGAGGTGGTATTACCTCGACGTCTCCTGTAGCATGCTCAACGGTCCAGAACGTAGATTCCGGAGTCCCGGAACGTTTGACCAGGGTGCCTTCTGGTTGTTTCCTCGCCCCGAGGTGACCCAATGGGATCTCTTTATGGTTCTGTTTCAACGCAGAGGATGTCTTTTCTAACCAAGTACAAGAAATAAGTGAGAGTAATAGCAACCGTCGATAGTAGGGATGGCCAGAGTTACTGTACAGGTCAGGCGACCCGACTCCGTGAAAACAGACTTTGGAGGCAAGGCCTGGGGCGTGCACGTCAGAGGGAGAAATATTCGACGCTGGAGAGGAGGGTTCCACAGAAACCGGGACAAGAGTTTGGGCGAGGAAAGCACGGAGGGCGAGTGCGCTCATTTACGATAACGGTAGGTTAGTGGGAGGAGGGGATGAAAGATAAAAGCGAGCGGTGGGAGCCGTGAGCCGTTCATGATAAGACCGCTCCAGAAGAGACGCGAAAACCAGGGTCTTGCCAGCTCCGGTTGGGAGAGAGACCACGATCTTCGTGGAACCATCCTTAAGCACATCTGGGCAGGATTCAAGGCGCGTCTCTCGGTAGGGCCACAACCGATTCAGCGCGCTGATATGAGGATGACGGAGGTGTAGACCCTCAGGATGAGCAGCCCCCATCACATTCGATATGGCTCGCGTCAAGGTGGTCTCGTGAGCGCGTCCACCATAACCCTGCCGAGAACAACATGATGCTTAGATCCCTTAAAATAGGTTCTCCACGCTTTCCACGCTGCCGATGTTTATGAAAAGCTCGGGGTTGGATACCGGATCCCGGTCTGGGACTACTATCAACAATGTTAGCTGTCACATTGGCCGACCAAACAACTGAAAATAACAGACACTCTACTACACACGGGAGGCAAAAGAAAAGAAATGCAACATGAAATATGGGGATTTAGGTAGAGTAGGATACAGACCAAGTAACATCAACGACGAGCAGCGAAACCGAACACAGAATCAACCAGTGCAAGAAAATGACCTTTGGAGAAAAAGAGGGAGATGGAGGATGGCAGTGATGATGAGGGATGCTACGCTCGGGAATAGGATATCCGTCCAGACGCGGGGTTGGCTGTTTGCGGAAGGACACGTCTGAATATACTTGTAAGATGGCGTCCGGTACCCTGAGCTGAGAATGGAGAGTTAATAGGGGTAGGAAGTGGCGCTATTTCCAGCAACTCACCGTTGAAATATGAAATCCTGTTTACTGCAGGGATGTAAATCAGTTTTTCATTTCCTTTTCGATATTCCGGAGGAGCACTCTGCAGTTCTCTAGGTCTTTCGCAGCCCCAAGCCTATCGTAAACATCCGCAGCGCGCAAAGCCTCAGACTCTGCCTCTTTGAACCTGCGTTGTTTGTACCAAAATCGAGCCTGCTGCTCCACCGCGAGACCAAAATTGTATGAGCCGTTGGCCGCGTAGGACTTGGCGCGTTCAATGTGAACGTGTGCGTCATCGACCCTGCCTCGAGCAAAAAACAACTTCGCGAGGGAGGTGTTAATCCAAAACAGCTGTTCGTCCCAGTCCGAAGAGGATGCAATTCCGAGGGCTGTCTCGAAATGGTTCATGGCCTTCTCTATTTCGCCCTTGGATTGACATATGGTGCCAAGGAGACGGTAAGATCCGCAGATCTCAAATTGATCGTTGATGCTCGAAAAGAGATCAATGGCTCGTGATACAGTCGTTTCCGCGGCATCAAGTTGCTCGTCGTATTTCAACAACCATGCGAGGTCTTGCAAAGATCGTGCCTGTCCCAATATGTTATTGCGCCGTTCGTAAATTTCCAGAGCTTCTTTTGCCTGCGGTATCCCTTCCTTGTAGAGACCCAGCCGTGAGTTTGCATCGGATAAGAACACCAACGTTCGAGCGACCTTTTGGTCATCCCCCCGCTCCCTCCACAGCTTCAAGATGTGCACAAGGAGTCGTTTGTACTCTGCATGATTTCCAACCGACTCCAACAATCATGAGAGCTGGAACAGGGATTCTGGCTTGGAGGAATGGTTATCCGGGAGTCCCTCGATCTTTGGCCCTAACACAACCAGTCGTTCTTTGTGCCAATAGAGGTGTCTCATGAAATGGACACAGGCTAGCCAGGCTTCACCCGAGTTTGTGTCAACAGATGTGAAGACATCCAGCAGGTGCTCGATGTTCACATCCTCCGACATGATCCACCACGCCTCTTCAAACCCAGGCTTGCCAGGTTCAACGTCAACCGACAATTTGCGGAAGTAATGGTTCTTGGTCGTGTGGAGGAGTGGAGAGAATTCTGGACTTTTGGGGGAAAGGTAATCTCAGAGTGGTGCCAACATCGTGACAAAGCCATTGCTTCGATATGTCAGGGATAGGAGACAGAATTTGTCAAAGATGTTCTTCCTGTCGGAGATGGCGGGAAACAACCAGTCCAGGTTCTCGTCGACGCCTTGAGGGAAAAATGCGATGACACCGAGCAGATCGCGGGCACCGGGGCCAATTTCATGGAATGTCAGTGAAGCGAGCGAGAGTTCGATTGTTGCTGCCAGGCTCTTGTTGTAGTCCACCCGGAGTACCTGTGTGCGGTGTGCATCCCATTCCATCGCCAACTGAGTGTAATCCCACATGTTGCGCGATGCGACAGTAGCGAGCAGTGTGATCGACAGTGCATGGAAGTCTAGTTGCCTAACGAGGTCGTTGATGATATCGGATCGTGCGCCGTTATTGTGGGGACCGGCAACCCTCCGCCATTTTTGCTTCCGACGTGACCCGTTCCCACGGGGGTCCGTGGTGTGAGATCCTTGGATACTTAATTAAAGTCATGGAACATACACCCCGCTTGGAGTCAAGCGATGGTCGGGGGTAGAATACAGCGCATTCACAAATGACTTTTGGATTTGTCTATAATTCACGTGAAATGGTACAGAGGCAACGAACTTGAGATCAAACTGTCAGGATTATGCAGTTTTGGCTGGTAATTTTTCAAACTTTTTAATCCTTACGATTTCACGATCGTTACCCAACCATTTCTCCTTATACCCGATTCCATTTTCCCTTTTACAAACGGACACTTTCGTAGTCACTCTTTATCCATTTCGACTTGCTCACACTTCAGACATCCAGAAGGAAAACGGGTTATATTTGTAGTACTGAAACTGGTACTACCTCAGCAAACTACTCACCGACGCTACGATCCGTGACCCACCCATCACTATACTCGAGCTCGTCATCTCCATCCTGAGCCCCGGACCGAACCACTTCCGACTCCCGTACCTGACGAACTTCGGCTTCTATCTCCCCCGCCAACAACGAGTCAAACTCCTCTTGTGAGATCGGAAAGATCAGCTGGAGTTCACCTCCAACGTTGTCAGAGGACCGGAGACGAGCGTACACCGTCGAGTTGGGCATCATCATTACCGCCCTCATCATGCTCAAGAGCCGATAGCCCCTCGCTCCCGGACTCAGAGTCTCCATCTGCTCCCGATTCAACGTCACGATGGGCACGTCGCAACTTGGAACGAAGGTCGCGTTCGACTCCGAGCCAGCGGGAATACTTGGGACGAGATCCTAGTGCTTTGCGGTAAGGATGGTAGTCCCGGGGAGAACACTGTTGACGTACAACGGAACAGTGTTGCTCTTGCCAAGCCCCAACAAGACGATCCTCGATCGCTCGTTCTTCAGCCTCCGTGATCACCTGGAGTGTGGTGGTCGATTCTGCAACTGTCCTGCGCGGGGCACAACAAGGTGGAGGAACGACGATAGGCTCATCGTTCTCAACAGGGATTGGAGTCGCCGGTTCCTCAACCGTAGCCGGGACCGGACCAGGAGGA